>ONZH01015283.1:0-110241 GCA_900303285.1 Rhinella marina
AAACATTTTGTGGAGGCCCAAGAGGTGAGCCATAAATATATAAATTTTTCTTATTTACGGAGCAATTCTACGGCGGTTAAGGAGGAGGAGGAGGAGGTGGAGGAGGAAATGGCACTTCATACAGATGGCACTTCACTTTTGGCTGCTTTCCACGGTTGGAGAAGCAAAGTCCGGGTCAAATCCACTTGCTGTTCATTTTGATTAGCGTCAGCCTGTCGGCACTGTCGGTTGACAGGCGGCTGCGCTTATCGGTTATAATGCCCCCGGCTGCGCTGAACACCCTTTCTGATAGCACGCTGGCGGCAGGGCAGGCAAGCACCTCCAAGGCGTACAGGGACAGTTCCAGCCACGTGTCCAACTTGGAGACCCAGTAAGTGTAGGACGCCGAGGGATCGGGGAGGACAGGGGTTACGGTCTGCCAGGTACTCCCGCAACATCCGCCGATACTTGTCCCTCCTGCTGATAGCGGGCCCCGCAGTGATGGAAGTTGCACGAGGGGGTGCCATGAACGTGTCCCACACCTTGGAGAGTGTTCCCCTGGTGGCTGTGGGCCTGATGATGTTGTGGGACTCTGGGAGACCCTCTCCTCTCTGCCGCCAGCGATGGTGGGTGGGAAAATCTCCATCATGTTCTGCACGAGTTCCCTCTGGTATTCCAGCAATCGATTCGTCCTCTCCTCTACCGGAATAAAAGAGGAGACGTTATCTTTATACCGGGGGTCCAGGAGTGCGAAGACCCAGTACAGTTTGTTCTCCACTATCCGGACAACACGTGTGTGTCCCGGGAAAAGCAGCCCAGCATGAAGTCAGCCATGTGTGCCAGACTCTGAATAGGCATGACCTCACTGCCCCCACCAGAAGGATCACTTGCCATTTCCTCCTCTTCCTCTTCCGCCTCCTCTCCGCCCCATCCGCGCTGAACCAATGGGACGCACACAGCCTGACTGCTACCCTCGCCGCCAGCATCCTCCTCCTCTTCCACAGCCACCTCCACGTCGTCCTCCTCCTCCTCATCCTCCTCCTCCTCCTGCAACTGCCACCGTGAAGCAGACAAAAGTGTGGTCTGACTGTGTAGCTCCGTTGCGTCTCCTCCTACCCCCGTCTCCTCTGCGTGCAATGCGTTCTCCCTTATTGCGATGAGCGATTCTTTAAGGACGCCTAGGAGCGGGATGGTTACGCTCACTATAGCGTCCTCGCTGCTGACCTTCTTGGTGGACTCCTCAAAGATACGCAGTACATCGCATATGTCTGCCATCCATGGCCACTCGTGGTTGGCAAACTGAGGGAGCTGAGTTGGAGGCACGCGTGGATTCATAATCTGGTACTCCATCAATGCTCTCTGCTGCTCACACACCCCTGGCCAACATGGAATAGGTGGAATTCCAGCGAGTCGGCAGGTCGCACAACAGCCGATGTTCAGGCAAATGGAGGCGTTGCTGGAGTTTTTTTAAGCTAGCAGCAGCTACAGTTGACTTCCGAAAGTGAGCGCACAAGCGCCGCACTTTCACCAGTAGCTCTGCCAGGTTGGGGTAAGTCTTTAGAAATTTTTGGACTACCAGATTAAAAACGTGGGCCAGGCATGGTACGTGATTGAGTTCGGCAAGCTCCAGAGCCGCCACCAGGTTACGGCCGTTATCGCACACGACCATGCCTGGTCCTAGCTGCAGCGGCGACAGCCACATCTCCGTCTGCTGCAATATGGCGTCCCTCACCTCTGGGGCGCTGTGCTTCCTGTCGCCCAAGCTGATGAGCTTTAAGCACCGCCTGCTGACGTCTCCCCGCGCCAGTGCTGCAACGCTTCCAGCTAGCGGCTGAGGGCGATGTTAAGGCACAGGAGGAGGAGGAGGAGGAGGAGGAGGAGGGGGGTTTATCAGAACCCATGCTGGCAATCTTGGGCGGGGGTGGTAGGTAGGCCGTCTCTGTTTGCGACCCCGTCCCCGCTTCCACTACATTCACCCAGTGTGCCGTCAAAGAGATGTAGCGTCCCTGGCCGCAAGCGCTTGTCCACGAGTCGGTGGTCAAGTGGACCTTTGCGCTGACTGCGTACCTCAGGGCCCGCCTGATGTTACGCGACACGTGCTGGTGCAGGGCGGGGACGGCACTCCGGGAAAAGTAGTGGCGGCTGGGACGGAATAGCGAGGTGCGGCAGCCGCCATCAGGTCGCGGAAGGCCTGCGTCTCCACAAGCCTAAACGGCAACATCTCCAGGGCCAGCAGTTTGGAGATGTGGCAGTTTAAGGCTTGGGCTTGGGGGTGACTCGAGGCGTACTTCCGCCTGCGGTCGAACGCCTGCGAGATGGACAGTTGATTGGGACGAGGAGTGTGAAGGTGCAGGCGAAGAGGCGGGGGAAGGGGAGGCTGAAGGAGAAGGCCCCAAAGTAGCCGAGGCAGAGGCAGATGTGGAGGTGTCCTGGCTGGAGGTCTGGACCGCAGTGGCAGCACACAACAAAGGGGAAGAGGCAGTGGCAGCAAGGACCGGGCGCAGGTTTGTATTGCGTTTGCTCTCTCCCACTCAGCCCAGTGCTTGACTTCCAAGTGACGCCGCATGCCTGAGGTGGTCAGATTGCTCTTCTCAGAGCCCCTACTCAGTTTTGAGTGGCAGAGTGTGCAAACCGCGCTCAGTTTGTCATCCGCACAAACATTAAAAAATTCTCCACACCACAGAAGTACGAGGCCTCGATGGGGGAGCTTCGCGCGACTGCCCGCTGCCGGGAACAGCTTCGGCCCTGCTGGCTGTGGCCTCACTTCTCTGTCTGGACTGTCCTCTGCCTGTGGACATCCCTCTGCCTGTGGACATCCCTCTGCCTGTGGACATCCCTCTGCCTCTGGACATCCCTCTGCCTGTGGACATCCCTCTGCCTCTGGACATCCCTCTGCCTCTTGCTGCCTTTTTCGGTGCTGCGCAGACCACCACCTCTCCACTGCTTTCCCCGCTGGACATCACCCCTGGCCAAGTGGGGTCGGTCATTTCGTCATCCACCACCTCCTCTTCCACTTCCTCACTCTGCTCCTCCTCCTGCCCACTGGACATTCCAACAGCCTCCCTTGATGGCAACTGCGTCTCATCATCATCATCGCTCATGATAACAGATGCTGGTTCAGGGTCCACATCAGCAGGAGATGGCGAAAACTCAAGTGTTTGGGCATCACTACAAACAAATTCCTCTGCTAGCTCCTGGGATTCTTCCGGCACATCTGAAAAAGGACCCGAAAAGAGCTCCTGGGAGGGGTCAAGGGTGGGATGACTCTGTTGGCCAGGTGTGGAGGAAGGAGGGTCAGAGTGAGACTGTGTGGATGACTGGCTGGTGGACAACTGTGTGGAAGCGCTATCGGCTATCCATTGCACCACCTGTTCAACCTGCTCAGGCCTCAACAGCGGTGTAACCCGCCCCCTGCTTAACTGTCCCATAAAGGCAGGGATTCTGGATGAGCGGGATCCTGGCTGACCCTCACCAGCACGCATTGTATCCCCACTGGCTTCAACAAGGCCACCAACAGCATTTCCGCGCCCCCGTCCTCGTCCACGTCCGATTCCGCTAGCCCCCCTCCGCATTTTATTTTTTTTTGGTTGTACAATATTTTGCCTTCACAGCCGTGTATAATTAGTGTGTATGAACATAGTATGCAAGAGAACGCACAGTACAGTTGCCAATTAAAAGGCCTAGATATTGTATATTTCAAGGTACACAGCCGTGTAGTAACTGATCAGACGGTGGTATTTAACACCAGGTATGTGAAATAATTTAGCAAGAGAACGCACAGTACAGTGGCCAATTAAAAGGCCTAGATATTGTATATTTCAAGGTACACAGCCGTGTAGTAACTGAACAGACGGTGGGTATTTACACCAGGTATGTGAAATAATTTAGCAAGAGAACGCACAGTACAGTGGCCTAATTAAAAGGCCTAGATATTGTATATTTCAAGGTACACAGCCGTGTACTAACTGAACAGACGGTGGGTATTTACACCAGGTATGTGAAATAATTTAGCAAGAGAACGCACAGTACAGTGGCCAATTAAAAGGCCTAGATATTGTATATTTCAAGGTACACAGCCGTGTACTAACTGAACAGACGGTGGGTATTTACACCAGGTATGTGAAATAATTTGCAAGAGAACGCACAGTACAGTGGCCAATTAAATGGCCTAGATATTGTATATTTCAAGGTACACAGCCGTGTAGTAACTGAACAGACGGTGGGTATTTACACCAGGTATGTGAAATAATTTAGCAAGAGAACGCACAGTACAGTGGCCTATTAAAAGGCCTAGATATTGTATATTTCAAGGTACACAGCCGTGTAGTAACTGAACAGACGGTGGGTATTTACACCAGGTATGTGAAATAATTTAGCAAGAGAACGCACAGTACAGTGGCCAATTAAAAGGCCTAGATATTGTATATTTCAAGGTACACAGCCGTGTACTAACTGAACAGACGGTGGGTATTTACACCAGGTATGTGAAATAATTTAGCAAGAGAACGCACAGTACAGTGGCCAATTAAAAGGCCTAGATATTGTATATTTCAAGGTACACAGCCGTGTAGTAACTGAACAGACGGTGGGTATTTACACCAGGTATGTGAAATTAATTTAGCAAGAGAACGCACAGTACAGTGGCCAATTAAAAGGCCTAGATATTGTATATTTCAAGGTACACAGCCGTGTACTAACTGAACAGACGGTGGGTATTTACACCAGGTATGTGAAATAATTTAGCAAGAGAACGCACAGTACAGTGGCCAATTAAAAGGCCTAGATATTGTATATTTCAAGGTACACAGCCGTGTACTAACTGAACAGACGGTGGGTATTTACACCAGGTATGTGAAATAATTTAGCAAGAGAACGCACAGTACAGTGGCCTATTAAAAGGCCTAGATATTGTATATTTCAAGGTACACAGCCGTGTACTAACTGAACAGACGGTGGTATTTACACCAGGTATGTGAGATAATTTAGCAAGAGAACGCACAGTACAGTGGCCAATTAAAAGGCCTAGATATTGTATATTTCAAGGTACACAGCCGTGTAGTAACTGAACAGACGGTGGGTATTTACACCAGGTATGTGAATAATTTAGCAAGAGAACGCACAGTACAGTGGCCAATTAAAAGGCCTAGATATTGTATATTTCAAGGTACACAGCCGTGTAGTAACTGAACAGACGGTGGGTATTTACACCAGGTATGTGAAATAATTTAGCAAGAGAACGCACAGTACAGTGGCCAATTAAAAGGCCTAGATATTGTATATTTCAAGGTACACAGCCGTGTACTAACTGAACAGACGGTGGGTATTTACACCAGGTATGTGAAATAATTTAGCAAGAGAACGCACAGTACAGTGGCCAATTAAAAGGCCTAGATATTGTATATTTCAAGGTACACAGCCGTGTACTAACTGAACAGACGGTGGGGTATTTAACACCAGGTATGTGAAATAATTTAGCAAGAGAACGCACAGTACAGTGGCCAATTAAAAGGCCTAGATATTGTATATTTCAAGGTACACAGCCGTGTAGTAACTGAACAGACGGTGGGTATTTACACCAGGTATGTGAAATAATTTAGCAAGAGAACGCACAGTACAGTGGCCTATTAAAAGGCCTAGATATTGTATATTTCAAGGTACACAGCCGTGTAGTAACTGAACAGACGGTGGGTATTTACACCAGGTATGTGAAATAATTTAGCAAGAGAACGCACAGTACAGTGGCCTAATTAAAAGGCCTAGATATTGTATATTTCAAGGTACACAGCCGTGTAGTAACTGAACAGACGGTGGGTATTTACACCAGGTATGTGAAATAATTTAGCAAGAGAACGCACAGTACAGTGGCCAATTAAAAGGCCTAGATATTGTATATTTCAAGGTACACAGCCGTGTAGTAACTGAACAGACGGTGGGTATTTACACCAGGTATGTGAAATAATTTAGCAAGAGAACGCACAGTACAGTGGCCAATTAAAAGGCCTAGATATTGTATATTTCAAGGTACACAGCCGTGTACTAACTGAACAGACGGTGGGTATTTACACCAGGTATGTGAAATAATTTAGCAAGAGAACGCACAGTACAGTGGCCAATTAAAAGGCCTAGATATTGTATATTTCAAGGTACACAGCCGTGTAGTAACTGAACAGACGGTGGGTATTTACACCAGGTATGTGAAATAATTTAGCAAGAGAACGCACAGTACAGTGGCCTAATTAAAAAGGCCTAGATATTGTATATTTCAAGGTACACAGCCGTGTAGTAACTGAACAGACGGTGGGTATTTACACCAGGTATGTGAAATAATTTAGCAGAGAACGCACAGTACAGTGGCCAATTAAAAGCCTAGATATTGTATATTTTCAAGGTACACAGCCGTGTACTAACTGAACAGACGGTGGGTATTTACACCAGGTATGTGAAATAATTTAGCAAGAGAACGCACAGTACAGTGGCCAATTAAAAGGCCTAGATATTGTATATTTCAAGGTACACAGCCGTGTACTAACTGAACAGACGGTGGGTATTTACACCAGGTATGTGAAATAATTTAGCAAGAGAACGCACAGTACAGTGGCCAATTAAATGGCCTAGATATTGTATATTTCAAGGTACACAGCCGTGTACTAACTGAACAGACGGTGGGTATTTACACCTGGTATACAAAAAGGGTATTGCAGGCACACAGAACCCAGAACACTAGAGCCAAATAAACTGTATTTAAAAAAATAAATAAAATTCACAGCCGTATACTGCCAGATCAGATGGTGCATATACACACTAGTTATATAACAGGGTTTTTTCAGCCAAAAAGAACGCTGAACAGTAGTGCCAAATATAGTTTGGTATGTAGCAGAGCACCTAATACACCACTAATGCCTCTCTCTGTCCCTACTCCAGCAGCTATCCCTGAATACAGCAGCCGTTCTCTGTAAAGTGTATCTTGTAGTAAAAGCTATCACTGTAAGTGCACTATAGTAGCCCTGATAAGGGCTTTTAATCACGCTCCTGCCTGTCCAACAGCTAAAACCTGTCTGTCCCTTCTCCAGCCTCTGTCCCTGACTAAGTTCACGCAGCATATGCGTACGAGCAGGAAGAGCTGAGTTTTTAATATTCGAGGTCACATGGTTTTTCCAGCCAATCCATGTAGACGCTGTTTTTCGCGCTGCCAGCGTGCTCAGCGTGCCTGTCATACCCCCCCTGCATGTTGATTGGTGGAAAAAGAGCGCCAGGGAAGGTGGGAGGGGAAACGAATTCTAAGTGCTCCATCGCCGTTATACTCGATTGAAATCGAGTATGCCGAATAGCGTAGTATTCGATCGAATACCGGCTCGATCGAACACTACTCGCTCATCTCTATTCATGAGGAATCAGTCATGTCAAACTAATTGAATCAGTTTCTATGAGGAGGTAAGTTCTAGACTTCAACGCGGCGAATCAATGGATGTCGTATATCTAAACTTCTCCAAAGCATTTGACACTGTTCCGCATAAAAGGTTAGTATATAAAATGAGAATGCTTGGCCTGGGAGAAAATGTCTGTATGTGAGTAAGTAACTGGCTCAGTGATAGAAAACAGAGGGTGGTTATTAACGGCACATACTCAGATTGGGTCACTGTTAGAGATGAGCGAATCATTCAAAAAATTATTCGCCGAACTTTGCCTAAAATTTGTATATTCGACGAATAGATTTGTTGTATTTGCGTACAAAATATGCGTTATTATGTGCTATTAGCGAACATTCGCTCACTAATAACAAACGTTCATTTACAAAATGTACGCAACTTCTTAGAAGACATACGCATGAGAGTACAAATAGCTTACGAATCTCAGAGTACTATTGTCTAAGCGATTACATAATACACAGGCACGTACGAGGAGAGGCCGCGGCGTGCACTCTTCAGAAGCAGAGCGAATATTCGAGACATATATATGGTAAAGTGCAAATACATTTATTATAGGTATAATATAAAAATTTTAAATATCACCTACCTAGTCTGCTCACGGACACGTTTAAGTCTCTTTTCTTCTGATGCTTGTCATAGAACTGGAGCAGAGTCCCAAACTCAGTCGCAATTTGTAATCCACATAGGTAAAATTGTAATCCAGCAAAGGTTCCTTAAAAAACCCTCTTTCAAGGGGCTCCCCAAATAACCTGAAAAGGGGGAAAAAGGGATGAGGCGCACGAATGCGCAACTTAATTTCCTGAGTTGCCTCGTCATCCTCCCGTGCTGGAGAAAGGGGCGGAACTACCAGGGAGAGGTCTGCATCGCTGAATTGAATTCGTACGCAACAGCGTATAGAGTAACTACCAGGGAAAAGTCTGCATCGCTGAATTGAATTTGTACGTGACAGCGTATAGAGTAACTAAATTATACGTAGAATAGCGTATAATTTAGAGGACAAACTACGTAGCGAATGCGTACAAAAGCGAAGCGAATCACCTAATATTCGGATTCGCTTCGCAGCTGAAAAAATCCCAAGATTCGATACGAATCTACGAAGCGGCGAATAGATTTGCTCATCTCTAGTCACTGTCACTAGTGGGGTACCACAGGGGTCAGTATTGGGCCCTATTCTCTTCAATATATTTATTGATGATCTTGTAGAAGGCTTGCACAGTAAAATATCAATTTTTGAAGATGACACTAAACTGTGTAAAGTAATTAAGACAGAAAAAGACAGTACACTGCTACAGATGGATCTGGATAGATTGGAGGCTTGGGCAGAGAAGTGGCAGATGAGGTTTAACACTGACAAATGTAAGGTTATGCACATGGGAAGGAATAATGCAAGTCACCAGTACATACTAAATGGTAAAATATTGGGTAACTCTGACATGGAAAAGGACCTAGGAATTTTAGTGAACAGCAAACTAAGCTGTAGAAACCAGTGTCAGACAGCTGATGCCAAGGCCAATAAGATAATGGGTTGCATCAAAAGAGGCATAAATGCCCGTGATGAGAACATAGTCCAGCCACTTTACAAATCACTAGTCAGACCACACATGGAGTACTGTGTACAGTTCTGGGCTCATGTGAACAAGGCAGACATAGCAGAGCTGGAGAGGGTTCAGAAGAGGGCAACTAAAGTCATAACTGGAATGGGTGGACTACAGTACCCAGAAAAATAGGGTTATTCACTTTAGAAAAAAGACGACTGAGGGGAGATCTAATAACTATGTATAAATATATCAGAGGTCAGTACACCATGATCTTTTTATCCCCAGGACTGTGACTGTCACGAGGGGACATCCTCTGCGTCTTGAGGAAAGAAGGTTTGTTGACAAACATAGAAGAGGATTCTTTATGGTAAGAGCAGTGAGACTATGGAACTCTCTGCCTGAGGAGGTGGTGATGGTAAATTCACTAAAAGAGCTCTAGAGGGGCCTGGATATATTTCTGGAGGGTAATAATATTACAGGTCATAGTTACTAGAGAGGGGTTGTTGATCCAGGGAGTAATTCTGATTTCCTGATTGGAGTCGGGAAGGAATTTTTTCCCCTAAAGTGAGGAAAATTGGCTTCTACCTCACAGGTTTTTTTGGCCTTCCTCTGGATCATCTTGCAGGATAACAGGCCGAACTGGATGGACAGTTGTCTTTTTTCGGCCTTATAAACTATGTTACTATGTAAACTATGTTAATTACTTATTTGTAGTAACATAGTAACATACTTTATAAGTGCGCCATAATGAATGCTCTTTCCCGAATCTATTTTTTAAAGTCCCTTTTGAAACATGGAACCTTTTGGTTCCATTCTTTAAAAAAATTCTCAAGTAGAATCTTTGACCTTTGAAATGTCACCTTACAAGTTGGTTTCAGCTGTCCCATACCAAGCAATGTATCCCAGGCAGCCAAATAATGTGACCTCAAGGTAGCTATTGTGTAAATGTTGTGTGAGGTCTGGGAGTACGTGTATAAGGTCATAAAAATGTGGTCGCTCTTCAAAGATTACTCAAACTCTCTCCGGCCATAAATCACACACCAGCTATTTTCATCCTCCTTTCCTGCATGACCTCACCAAAGCAAAAATATTCTTCAGATGGAATCTGCCAATAGTCAATGAACTTCTACAATGACTTCTACAATCACCACCCTAACCACGAGAAGCCAAAAATATAAAAATGAAAACTAGTAGCCAAAGTACCCCAGCAGTGCCAGCATTACCACATGCACCACCATTAGCTTTGATGTTTGAATACGGGACAGAACGCATCTAAGAGCATATTGATTACCCCATTGCCATCTGCTGCAGCTAAGTTGGCACTGGAGTTTTTTTTAATTTTATTTCAAAGAGGACCTGTCACCTCTCAAGAATTGCGTAGTTTCAGTAAATGCTTGTGTTCCACATGAAATAACAATTCTAGACCATCTTTTCTTATAAGTCAATGTTGTACTGTTGCTCTTTAAAGAGGACCTTTCACCGCTCCTGACATGCCTGTTTTAATAGCTCCATGCATTCCCCACGTACTAACAATTCTGGAACATCTATTCTTATGTCTGTATGTTGTGCCATTCCTTTATTATTTGCACTAGAAGTTATGAATGAATTGCTATTTGCCTCCAGTAAAGGAACAGAGGGGAGGTGGCCAGTTGGGGGTGTGTACCTGCACAGACTGACTCTAGCCAATCAGTGCTGCCATGTTCAGACTGTGCAGGGACACACCCCCAACTTGTTACCTTCCCTCTGTTCCTTTACTGAAGACAAATAGAAATTCATTCATAACTTCTAGTGCAAATAATAAAGGAATGGCACAACATACAGACATAAGAATAGATGTTCCAGAATTGTTATTACATGGGAAATGCATTAAGCTATTAAAACAGGTATGTCAGAAGTGGTGAAAGGTCCTCTTTAATTCCTCTTAGAAAATTGTGAATAATTTGCAAACCTAGCATTAGCTTTCCCCTTGTCAAAGTACTCATTGATTGGACAGCATCTGAACGTGCAGGAGCACACCCCAAAACGGTAGCACCCATTTGTCAATTTATTTTTAAAATTTTGGTAGGTATTCTCTAAAAAAAAAGATGCTTCAGAATTGTTATTTCTGGGGGATATAATTAATAACTAAACAGACATGTCTGGAGAGAGGACAGGCCCTTTATGAGCCGCATAAAAGATTATAACCAAAGTAACTAGAGAGGAGCGAAGTATTGAAAAATGTGATTCTGCTGCTTTGCTGAATTTTACAAAAAAATTTGTTTTTTGATGAAGTACTTTGTCATGAAGCGCATTTCTTTGTAAATAGTGGGTGCAATGATGGAGCAGTGATTGCGGCTTCCCCCGTTATTGTGCCCCTCAGATGCTGTGTTCATAGCTGATTGCAGCATCTGTCAGCAAAAATAAAGTGCAAAATTTAAAAAAAATCATACTTACCTCCTCAATTTGATCGCAAAGAGTCGTCCGCCGCCATCATGATTGATGATCCAGCACGAAATCTAGTACGTCAGGCGGTGTGGTGACATCATACATCACCACGCACAGGATTTTGTGCGAGGTCATCAATCAAGATGGCTAGGGCCAGCTCTTTGCACTCTCAAGCAGGAGGTAAGTATGGTTTTTACATTTTTTTTACCGCCATTCAGGGAAAATCACTTCGCTACCATGAAGCACGAGAAAATTTGGCTTTGCGGTGAATCTAGTTTTCCTTAATTTTCCTTTGTGGATTTTGATTCACTGAACACTAATAGTAACTATTTTGGATATTCTTTTTTCAATGACAGAATATTTGATTGTCGAATGAATGACTATTAGGTAAAATGTTCTTTAGCCCTCATGCACACAACCATATCATTTTTGCACATCTGATCTGCATTTTTTGCAGATCAGATGTGGACCCATTGATTTCAATAGGGGCCACAAATAATGTGGACAGCACATTCTGCCGGTATGCAAAAAAAAAAAAAATAGAACATGTCCTGTTCTTGCCGTTTTGTGGATAAGGATAGGGCATTTCTACAGAAGGGAGAAAAAATGGCATCATGCACACAGCCAGTATCTGTGTTTAGTTAATTGTTTGGGCAACTGTTGGGCAGTGTGCTTTCTATGGTATTGCTAGGACACCATCCAGCCACAGTGGACCATGACATAAGGATTCAAAGAACACCAGTAAGGGAATCTTTGTGACCATGGGTAGAGGAGTGTAGAGCAGCTGAGGCAATACAGTGATGTAGCAGAGTTGATGCAGAGAAGAGGTAGAGTTGATGCAGTGATGTAACAGATCCTGGGTATTGGAGCTGAACCAGTGTAGTAGAGCTGATGCAGTGATGTAACAGAGGAGGAGTAATGGAGCTGAACCAGAGTATTAGAGCTGAAGCTGTGGAACTGAACTGGCACAGCAGAGCTGGACTACTGGTACTGATGTAGCAGAGCTGGAGTAGCATAACTGAACTGATGCAGCAGAGCTAGAGTAGTGAGCTTAACTTCATGTGTCATATATGGAGGAGTAGAGCTGAACTTTATGCAGCAGTGCAGAATGTAGCAGGTTGAGTATTATACCTGAGCAGTGTTGCTGAATAGTAGTGGGGAACAGGCAAGCAGGGACATAGAGGACACTTCCAGGATATTCAGACGACATCCTGCCTCCATAAAAGGGTTTTAAAAAACCTGGTGACATGACTTCATGAGTATTCACCGGGTTGCCATAGCAACATGACACGCTGGACAGGAGACAGGGCCGGGCAGAGAAGGCAGATGGTTGGATTATGGACAGGTGAGTAAGGTTACATTCACACAACCAGGGGCGGACCGGGAACCTAAAGTGGTCCTGGAAAAACAATAAAAGTGGCCCCGTTTTGAAGTTGGGTCCAAATTGATGGAAGGCAGAGCCAACAATACCATATTGTGGCACATTTTACTACCCCAACAGTGCCAAATACCATAGTCCATCATAAAATACTGCAGCAGCACAAAATATATCCCCAAAAACTTCCACTGGCTGTTCAGGAAGAGGGCCCAGATGGCCTCCTGGGCATTGGCCCACCAGGAAATTTTGCTGTAAGGTCTATGGCCAATCCATCCCTGCACACAACCGTATGTGTTTTGGGGTCTGCAAGACGCACATACTCAGCCCTAAGATAGAAATGGCTAAGAATAGGACACGCTCTATCTTTTTTGCGTGACCACAGAATGAAAGTATGGATACGGACAGCATGATGAATGGGTCTGGATCCATTCTGCAAAATTGTGGAACGGATGCGGACCCATAAATATGGTTGTTTGAATGTACCCTAATAATGTGGCATTTGCGTGGAGTGCTATAGAATATTGGGAATGCTATTGATATCCATCTATTAACCAAATCTGTATGGACCGGATATAAAAATTCCCTGAAATTCTTTAGGGTCTTCCAGAAGAAGGGCTAATTGACAGTTTACTCACCAGTGTGTATGGATACAATAGACCTGGTGCTTCCATTAGAATGGGATGACATTCCAACAAAAGTTGGGTGTAGAAAATGTAACTTTCACCTCCATTTGAATCCTGCAATGATATATCAAGGCTAGCTATATGCTTCAGATAGCTGTCACCTAAACAAGGTATCTCAAGTGTATGGATAGCTTATGATGTGAAAGGGATTATCAGTGATGAGGTAGAAGTTTTCGTTACACCATTTACTGTAGCTCAAGCTGCCCTGCCTTGGGTCTAGTCAACATTTTTACATATCCAAGAGTGGGGGTCAATAGGAAAATGTGAAACAATAGTGACCTCTGTGTGTGGACCAGCTTTCTGTTCTTTGATCAGATCAAGCGATGACAAGAGATCATCCAGGAAAATTACCTGCAAAACCAGATTCCAATTTGACATCCACAATTGGGATTTTTTTAAGTGTTATTTTACAAAATTATTTAAAAAATACTTTTGCTGTCCTTCAACATTGCTGTTGGGACATCAGTGTATTTAACATAAATTTACTTTAATTAGTATTTCATTTTTTGTTGTATGTTTGCAAAGTTTTACACGGCCAACCAAGCAGGCAATTATCAGGAATGACTCAATTGCATGCTCATTAGCACAGGTGAAAGTTGTATTTACATGCAGCAATCATCTCCGATGTATGGGGATGAGCGATCGCTACTGTGATTGCTCATCCGCTACAGGTTCATTGTTCCTGGGCAGCAGATCCCTGTTTACACAGCAATCTCCTGTCCCTATACAGTGGAGGTGATTACTGCAAAAATGCAGCTCTCACCTCTGCTCAAAAGCAAGTAATTATCGGGAAGGAACAGTTCATTTCAAATAATTGCCCATGTCTATATCAATAATGCTTTCACACAATCAATGAATGTCTGCTCATTCCTAGAAACACCACTTCTAGATACTTATCTCGGTTGTCAGCCCATGTAAAGGAGCCTTAACCCTTAAAATTAAAGGGGTTCTCCGGGAATTAAGAAAATGAAAATACCTAAATATTACTTTATTATAAATATATTCCCAAATACCTTTCGTTAGTTATAATGCCCTGTTTTGTCTGGGGAGCAATCATTAGGAGAAACAAAATGGCCGCCGTCCTATTAGTACACACAAAGCCTAATCCTAGTCACACAGCAGGACACAGCCACATCCCCACCTCCTCTCTGTACTTCATGTCTCCTTATGAACTCCATTCCTACAGAGATTCAGCTGAAGATCTTATTAAACTGTATTCAGGACCATAATCCCTGACAAGCAGAGAGGAGGATGAGGCAGCTCTTTACCTCAGTGTTGTGAAGTAACTTGTCCTCCTGTGTGATTAGGGCAGGTTCTGTGTGCACTAATAGGACGGCGGCCATTTTACTTCTACTAATGATTGCTCCCCAGACAAAACGGGGCATTATAACTAATGAAAGATACTTGGGAATATATTTATAATAAAGTAATATTTATGTATTTTCCTTTTCTTCATTCCTGGAGAACATCTTTAATAAAGATCTACCATCAAATTGTTAGTATAGTATATACTGTAACTACACACATTTCTTCCATCCTCTTGCACCTTTGATTCCACAGGCAAGTTTAGCCAAGTTATGGAGATGGATTGGTCTCATTATATACTGTGTTCCATTTAAACCACAAACTGGTGTTTACAGTCAGAAGAGCGGATCAAGGAAGTGTACAAGGAAATGTAAGGAACATTTGAGAACTGTAAGGAATGCTTGAGATGTAGTGCCATATGAGTGCCCACAGATGTGTGGGCTAGATGGCTAGATGTACACAAAATTGTCCTCCAGGTCAGGGGCGGACACAGATAGCAGAGAGCCCCTGTGCAAAGAATGTGCCTTGGGCCCCCTCCCCCGCCGCCCCCCAAACCAAATTCTCAACCGAACCTATGGTTTCCTAATATTACATACAGCACTACGAAACTTGCAAAACATACAGGGTAAGGTTACTTTCACACCTGCAGCACTACACTTTGGCCACCTGATCCGGCAGAAAATGCAAGGAATTGGCCAGACACAAACTCAGGCATGCAGCGGTTAGTGTCCCGCTGATTCTCTGCATTTTTGCCTGGCTGTGGCCGGATCTCTGCCGGACCCCATTATATTTAATGAGGCCGGCAGGCATTCTGCATCCAGCAGTGTCGGAGCCGGTGAATTCCGACAGGCTGTTCTCTGCTGGATCAGCCTGCGAGAATCACTCAATCAAACTCAGATATGAAAGTAGCCTAATACAGCTCCACATACCTCTGACATCCAGTGACGTCTCCTTTGATGGAGACGTTCTCTGTCCTCATCTTCTCCTTTCAGACCAGACTGCCATGATGATTTCTTTCAGCCACCTCTTCTCTCTGCGGAGTTTGACAGACAAACATCTTAGTTTCCTACTTTTCCATCATTCTCCCACCTTCTTGAACACCCCATCCTGCCACCCCCAATACTGAGACACTGTCCTCCACAGATAGTACTTCCTTCAGTAATTATTGGCACACAGTGCTCTAAAAAATAACTGCGCTCAAAAAAGTGCCCCTGACACTAAAGTGTAACCAAAATGTTTCCCAAAAATAACTGTGCTAAGCTGATACCATGACAGGGTGCCCCCCACAGTAATAGTGCTCCCCAAAGTCCAAATAGAAATAATTAGTGCCCCCAATAGAGCCAATGTCCCCATAATGCCCTCATAATGTATGCTAATGCCCCACTGTGTGCCCAAAAAACCCTCTTAGTGCCCCCAGTTTAGCCGCATAGTTCCCTATAATTTGCGCCAGTATAAAATATTCCTATATAGCGCCTCCATAGTGCTCCTCCCCTTGTCCTCATGGTGCCTGACATAAGGTGCCAGTATAATGACCCCAATAGTTCTCCTCTCCTCCCCTTCTTCATAGTGCCCTCTATGTGTGCCAGTATATAAGATAGGGCCCCTATAGTGCCTGCATGAGTGCCAGTATATAAGATAGGCCCCCAGTAGATGCCCCCATAGTGCTTCGCTCCCCCTTCTCCATAGTGCCCCTAATGTGTGCCACTAGATAGGGCCCCCATAATGCCCCCATGTATGCCAATATATAGGATAGTGCCCCATGTGTGCCAGTATATAAAATAGTGTTCCCCCATAGCGCTCCTCCACTTCCATAGTGCCCCCCATGTGTGTCGGTATATAAAATAAGGCCCCCTGTATTGCTCCTCACCCTCCATAGTGCTCCCCATGTGTACCAGTATATAAAATAGGGCCCCCTATAGTGCTCCTTCACTTCCATAGTGCCCCCCGTGTGTACCAGTATATAAAATAAGGCAACTATAGTGCTCCTCCACTTCCATAGTGCCCCCCATGTGTGCAGGGTATATAAAAGAGACCCCATATTGCTCCTCCCCCTCCATAGTAACATAGTTTATAAGGCCGAAAAAAGACATCTGTCCATCCAGTTCGGACTGTTTTCCTATAAGTTGATCCAGAGGAAGGCAAAAAAAACCCTGTGAGGTAGAAGCCAATTTTCCCCACTTTAGGGAAAAAAATTCCTTCCTGACTCCAATCAGGCAATCAGAATAACTCCCTGGATCAACGACCCATCTCTAGTAACTATAACCTATAATATTATTACCCTCCAAAAATACATCCAGGCCTCTCTTGAACTCTTTTAGTGAACTTACCATCACCACCTCCTCAGGCAGAGAGTTCCATAGTCTTATTGCTCTTACCGTAAAGAATCCTCTTCTATGTTTATGTACAAACCTTCTTTCCTCCAGACGCAGAGGATGTCTCCTCGTCATAGTCACAGTCCTGGGGATAAATAGATGATGGGAGAGATCTCTGCACTGACCCCTGATATATTTATACATAGTTATTAGATCTCCCCTCAGTCCTCTTTTTTCTAAAGTGTGTAACCCTAATTTTGATAATCTTTCTGGGTACTGTAGTCCACCCATTCCAGTTATGACTTTAGTTGCCCTCCTCTGAACCCTCTCCAGCTCTGCTATGTCTGCCTTATTCACAGGAGCCCAGAACTGTACACAGTACTCCATGTGTGGTCTGACTTGTGATTTGTAAAGTGGCAGGACTATGTTCTCATCACGGGCATCTATGCCTCTTTTGATGCAACCCATTATCTTATTGGCCTTGGCAGCAGCTGTCTGACACTGGTTTCTGCAGGTAATAGTCCCCCCTTATATGTGCCAGTACACAAAATAGTGACCACCATACTGCTCCTCCCCCTCCATAGGTCCCCCACTGTGCACCAGGGCCCTTAGCATATTGTAAATGAAAAAAATAAACACTTATACTTACCTCCTTGTCCCTTTCAGCGATGCGATGCAGGCCTCTTCTGGCCTGTGTCCCGCACTGTACAGCTCAGTCGGCGCAATGAGGGCGTCTCCCTCCCTGCCCCAGCACTATTCATCTGTATCGCTGTCCTGAAGATGGCGATACAGATGAATATAGAGATGAGCGCTTCCACAATGGAAGCGCTCATATCCTAATGCTGCCTGCAAGAAGGGCCCTCCTCCTGTCCTGGGCCCCTGTGCAGCCGAACCCACTGCACAGGCGGTATGTCCGCCCCCTGCTCCAGGTCACCTAAATCAGCACTAGGCAGGTCAACACAAGGGAACACCTACATGGCCCATATCACATCAAGATTTATTTTATAAAATTTTACCAAATATATATATATATATATATATATATATATATATATATCTTTATTTATTTTTATTTATTTTATTTTTTTTACAAAGATGATGCCAAGTGCCCAAAAAAGTGTAAGCTGTAAGATTTATCTATAAAAACAGTGTTACATAGAGTCAGAGATACTGTCATTTTTTAAAATGTGCTTAGATATTTTTAGTGTCCTCCCTTTCTGTGAAGGTTTATTCACTGCTATACTAAAATCCTTCACAAATCTTTCTGATGCATCTGAACATGGATTTATTAACCACTCCCATTGTTTTTTTTCAGACTTGCATTTCAAGTAGATGTTAAACCTCTGTTACCGATAAAGCTACATTTTTAGATGCCTAGTTTATACTGTCGTTATACTTATGTCTTCCCCAGGAAGCCAGTTTCTCTCCTTCTTGTGCAGATGGAAACTACAAGCAGATACTGAAGTAAGATTGTCATCTGCTGTATCTCCTCCCTTCAGCAGCTCTTCATTCCTCCCACTACAGCCCCCACCTCCTCCTCCACACCAGCCTAGAAGGCTCAGAATCACCTTTTGAAACCACATGGTCATGTGACCAGATCAAGTCACATGGTTTAGACGTAGCAGAAAAAATGAAACAACCAGCAAATGAATAGATCTAAATAAGCTATTCTAGAGCCGCTTAATAATAGGAAATTAAATGTAATTAATTTAATCAAATAAGTGTTTTGATGTTTGGAAGTCTAAAAAAAAAGCGGTCACATGACCGAGTGACATCATAAGATCCTGTCAGGATAGTTAGAAAATCTTTAGGTTCAGGGGAAAAAAACAATGAGAGCGCTTCTTTAATAGAATTTTGCATTGATGGTTAAATCACAAAACATCAAATCATGAAAAACCTTGAGCTAGTCAATTGGATCTTCATAGTCTAGTGCAGACAATGTTATGTTTGGGAGATGACCACATACTAATGTATATACAGAGAATAACAATCATATTGATATTTAAAGGGAACCTGACACAATGAAAATGCAATGTAAGCTACAGGCAGCATGTTAGAGCAGGAGGAGCTGAGGGGATTGATATATGAATTTATAGGAAAAGATTCCATAAAACTTGTATTTTATTCATTTAAATTCCTGCTCTTTCTGGGCTCTGAAGTCCAGGAGGCGGTCCTATCAGTGATTGACAGCCTTCCCTCTATGAGGAGGAGGTCCTATCAGTGATTGACAGCCTGGCCTCTATGACTGTGTATATAGAGACTGCTGTTAAAGGGGTTGTCTCACTTGGAACATTTATATTTATGTTAAGCACAATGCTATAATAGAGAACTTACTAATATACTTCTTTATAAAATACTGCCTCCTCTCCATACAAAGTGGCCTTTTGTAGTTCTTTAGAGGTGCTCGTTGCCAGGGGTTATGGCCACCACTGCAATTCAGAAGTGAAGTGGTGGCCACGTTTGCTCAGTTGGTGGTAAAGGGCCGGATTGCAGGAGCGAGCGCGCATACCGCTCATGCGCAGTAGCTCCCTCCCGTCCCGGCCACCTCATACACTAAGCTGCTCCCGGCAATGGCAGTAACCTGGGAGCAGTTCAGGAGCATAAAATAAGGCTGCAGGCATGTGAACACACCTGTGCTGAGGCTGCTATTGTTCTTTTGAGCAGACAGAGGCTGTTATTTAATCATCAGCTGCCTCGGGAGTGCGCAAACCAAAGACAGGGGGCGGGGTTACTGCGCCCCAGCACAGCTTGCCTGAGCTGCCAGTCACACTAGCTGGCACCACCCCCCTAGTGAAGCAAAAGTCCAGGACTGCGGGGGCAGAAGTGACAAGGTGAGACAATCCCTTTAATCACTGATAGGACCGCCTCCTGGACTTTAAAGTCCAAAATGAGCAGGAATTTAAATGAATGAAATAAAAGTTTTACTGAATCTTTTCCTATAAAACGATACATCAATCCTCTCAGCTTCTCTGGCTCTAGAACATGCTGCCTGTAGCTTACATTGCATTTTCACGGTGACAGATTCCCTTTAATCAACATGGTTTAGTCCATTATTTAATGGACCAAAAATTGTTCATTTTTCTGTCCTTGAATGGGCCAAGCTTCTTTCCATGCAAGTTGAGAACTTTTCCAATGAAGAGAGAGGCTCATCATTGCTCAAGATGTTTTCCAACATATTAGAACATTTTCTGGCAATGGCAGATGTTTTCTCATTGAAATGGGAACAATCAGTCCCTGCAGCATAAGGTGGCAGTAATCAGGGATCTTATACATGGGAATATGCATCACTGACCATAGCTTACATTGAGATATGTAACCATTTATGGTGACACAGAATGTAGGACAGCCAGATGGCAAAGTCCATTCCTAAAATCAAACTTGAGACAGAAGTATTGCAAGAGCTCTTATCCTCCACTATTAACCATTGTAGATTTGAAGGACTTCTAAAACTACATTACACTAGAAGTCAAAAAAGGTTTTAGTAGAATGTTTGGCAGGTGGACATCTTTATCAAGAATCATAAAACACCATAAGGGTAATGTAAAGGCTATGGACACTTTGGGGGAATTTTTATTATTATATTCTGCTCATTTTGAGCTAAAATCATGTTTTTGGCTGGTTTTTATTAAACATTTTCAACAGTTGTTCCTGTACAGCTTTCACTGTCAGTGTATCTGCAGACTGGTGATCTGCAGACTGTTGCTTCATCCTTCTCAGTGATATGCTCTGACAGCTCGATCTGAAGCCCTTATCTGCCCTTTCCTAACAGCCCATAAACATTCAGTGTAGCCAAATCCTTATCAATTTGCTAAGAATTTAGCTTAACCCCTCTCCAACCTCCAATGTTTAAAACAGCAGACACCTGGGGCTAGTTTTCATGAACCGTTATAAAACTAATCCTAGATATTTAACCTCTCAGATGCTGTGGCCAGTGGTCACCACGACATCAGAGAGGACTTTCCCCAGGAGCGCTGTGTCCCTGGGACCCAAACGGCTTCCCTGCAAAGGCATTTGCTCTCTGTGGTGGCCTTGGTTTCTCTGAAGGATCCAAGTCTACCACAGCCACAGTTCCTGTGGACCCTGGAACTCTCATAGGCTGCAATGTTAATTCATTACAGTCTATGGGACAAATCTCCAGAGGGGACTTAATATAAGTATAAAAAAAAAAGGAAAAAAAAAAGTTTTTACAAATCGTAAAAAATTCACTAATTCAAATCACCCCCCCCTTCCCCATAATAAAAATAAAAATAAATAAACAATGAAAAAATAAAGATCATTACCATTGGCACATCCCAAAATGCCACAATTATTAAAATATAACTGTATTTATCTGTCTGGTAGTGGAAAATAAATCAAAATGGCTGATTTGCCTTTATTGTTGCTTCAAATCCAAAAAAAATTGGGAAGGTTATTAAAGGTCATACACATTCCAAAATGGTATCAATAAAAACTAAAGATTGCCACGCCAAAAATGAGCCCTCATTCAGCTGTGTAGGTGAAACTATAAAAAATTATGGGGTTCAGAATATGGTGATGCAAAGAAACAATTTATTTTTATTTTTCAGTTTTAAAGTAAAACTATAAAAATGTGGTATTGCTAGAATCGTACTGACCTGGAGAATGAAGATCAAAGGTTAATTTTACTACATAGGGAACGCATAAAAATGAAACCTATAAAACTAAGGCAGAATTGCATTTTTTTCATCCCATCTAGAATTCCCACTACATTGTATGCAATATTAAATGATGCCATTAGAAAGTACAACTTGCCCTGCAAAAAACAAGTCCAAGGGAGTTAAAAAACGAGAAAACAAAAATTGAAAAGCCCTCGGTCTTGAAGAGGTTAAATGAGTAATTTTGAGTGTTAATGAGCTGTCAGGACTTCAGAGATAAGAGCTACAGATTGAGCCATCAGAGAAGATTGAGGTTGCTTTGAAAATGATTCTTAGCCCAAAATGAGTAGAATGCAAGAAAAAAATACCCTCAAAGGTGTCCACAGTGTATAAGGAAAATTAAAAAAGGCCCTGCAAGCTCCTTAAAGGGGTTGTCTCATCATGGACAATGGGGGCATATCGCTAGGATATGCCCCCATTGTCTTATAGGTGGAGGTTCCACCACTGGAACCCAAACCTGTATCCAGAACGGAGCCCCTCAAGGTGATGGCTGGAGGACTCTGGTCCGGCCACCACCAAGCTGGCTCCCCATAGAAATGAATGGGAGCGTACCGTGCATGAGTGGCCCCCGATCCCATTAATTTCTATGGAGCCGATGGAAATAGCCGAGCGAGCACTCAGCTATTTTCGATAGCCCCATAGAGAATGAATGGAGGGGGCTGCGCATGCGCAGTTCGCCATCCTCCATTTTCGGGGCTCCGTTTTGGATATAAGTGCGGGTCCCAGCGGTGGGACCCGCACCTATAAGACAATGGGGGCGTATCATAGCGATACAACCCCATTGTTCGTGATGACACAAACCCTTTAAGTATGTCTGTTTTAGTACTTGTGTTTCCCCTGAAATAACATTGACAATGGAAGCAGAGGAGTTCCATTATTGGAGACTATTTTGTTTTCTTGGTAGATTTGTTAACAGTTTTTGTTTTTTAGAATTTGAGTCCTTTTTTAAATAATCATCCAAATGTAACTACAAAAATATTCAGTGTCCTAAAACACGCCTCAGGGTTAAATTTGACTCCAGACCAAGGTGGCATTAGGAGATGATTTTTTTTTCTTAAGGTGTGTTTAACCAACTAATTGTGAAATTACCCTCTTCTTAAAGCTCAGGGAGAGGCATTTTATTGTAAGTCTGAGAATCAATCATACCCAAGGCAGTGGAGATGTCAAAAAGGAACAATAAAGGAACTATTTCTCATGACACAAGAGGATGATTTTTTTTCCACCCTTTCAGTGCATGGATTATATCCCACAGCTTCAGGCTTTAATGTACAGCAACAAGAACACATGTATACATATATACAACTGAAACTGAGACCGTGTCGGCGTGGTCCAGTTTGTTTTATAATGATATATAATGGCTCTTTGTGTATATACTATATGGTATAATGGTTTAGAGTCTGTAACATGACCCCGAAGTGTTTATTGTTATAGGAGGGGAGTTGTAGATAGCATTCTGCAGATCTGTCTTGTCTCAAACCTTGTGTATAAGATTCTCCATGTTACATTCTAACAAAGTATCAGGAGATGTTTACAGAAGCCAATTATTACAATTATTAAGTCATTGCTTTTCTTTCAGTTCTGCTATGACCATTTAGTTCTACGGTATGTGAAGAGGTATAATAGTGTTTTAGATTTTACAAAAGTATAACCTGTATATTAGAGGAAAAAATTGGCATAAATAGGGTAAAACTCACTGCTAAAGCTTATTACACTAATTATCATTCTATACTGATAACCATTCCTTTCAATTTTACAGATTCTTGCTCATGATCATTGAATGGGGACCCTCATGTGTCAGCACTTCTTATGTCTGCACATACAATTGAAAGTTTAAAGGGAAGCTGTCACCAAGAAAATGCAGATCAGCCTGAGGGCAAAATATTGTAGAGCAGGAGAAGCTGAGCAGATTCACATATAGTTTTATGCGAAAATTTCAGAAAAACATGTGATTAATTGATTTAAATGTCTGCTCTTTTTATGCTTAGGAGTCATATGGGCGGTACTCTGAACCGAGACATATGTCAGTGACTCTGAACAGGGACATATCCTCATCTTCACACCTCTGGCCCTCTGGTGATTCAGCGCAGGGCAAAGGCATTTTTTGGAGATCCAGTGACGTACCAGGCTCACCACGGGGACTGCTTCTTTGTTTATACAATTTCACTGCTAGGCGGAGGCTTCCGTCTAGAAGTGAGCCTGGTGACGTCAGCGGGACTGATGGGCGGGCTTTAGTGCTGCCCTAGCTTGTGAAATGGAAGCCTCCACCTAGCAGTGTAATAGTATAAACAAAAAAAGCTCTTGCCCTGTGCAATACAGTACAGGGCAAGGGAGAGAATCAGAGCATTAAATGCTCCAATGCTCATATCAGGGGGGTGAAGATGAGGATATGTCCGGGTTCAGCTTCAAACCCGGACAATCCCTTTAACAGCTAATCCTAAATAACCAACTAAACAGGGAAGGCTGTCAATCACTAAGGTGGACAACCCACAAGACTCCCAAGCATGAAAAGAGCCGATGTTTCAATGAATGTATTTTTTGTATTCAATTCAAGTTTTGCTGAATATTTTGCTTAAAAAAGGTTCCTTTTAAGGAGAAACTGTAGCAGAGGTGTAACTTGAAGTTACTAGCTAAATGTAAAATTTAGTAAAATTTGCATTAGTTGCCAGGGTCATTAATGGGGTTGTACAAGGTTTGGATGGGTCATGAGGGGTATTTGGAAACCCTCCTTGTGGGCAGACATATGAAGGGGAGCTTACTTACCTGGCTACCCACTCCATCTCTTCCAGGCGTGGGTGGATCAACTGTGTTTCCTCACTGTAAACATCCGTTTTGACATGGCCTGCATCCAATTGCACAGTGACCTGCTCACCTTACGTTATGTGAACATTTTTCCTGAGGGGAGCATAGCCAGTGTTGGGCTGCAGGTGGCATCAAACCAGATGTTTACAGCGAGAATGCAGCAGAGCAGTCCAGGCCTGGAAGAGAAGAAGAGAAGGAGAAGGTAGCTGGGAAGTAGGTAAGTTAGCTTCTCTTCACAGGTCTGGTCAAGGGGTGGGGTGTGGTAAAAAAAAAAAAAAAAACCTCAAACTTGTACTACCCATTAATGTTACATACAATTTCTAGTACCCTGCCACATGGTAAAGGACTCGTTGGGTCACTTCAGGCACCATTTCTCAAGGTGAACAAAACTTAACACTTTTTTTTAGTGATTTTACGGAGCAAATAATAAAAAAAAACAGCAGCTCCTCAGAGAGTAAAACTATATTATTTATTGACACATTCCTTGAAAAATACTACTTATACAAAGTCTCTATCTTTAGTCACTTATGTGTATTAAAATCATCCAGTTTTACTCATGGTCATTCGGAGTCTTATTGGAAATCAAAAGCATATGGTGAACATTCATTATTAGGCTTTTATTTCAGAGAACCTGGATAATGCACACAATGGGAAAACAAGAGTATAAAGATCGGAAATAGTTTACATAGCCTTGTCACAAGGACAAGAGTAACATGGAACATAAAGGAAAAAAAAGAAGAATCATAGCCACAGTGATGTTACACTATACACAGTGATGTCACAATACATAGATAAAATATCCAGTGATGTCACAGTACATGGATAATCAACACAATTATATCACAGTACGTGGATAATACAGTGCATTCAGAAAGTCATCAGACCCATTCACTTTTTTCACAGTTTGTTATTTTGTGGCCTTGTGCTAAAATAAAAATAAATCCACCCATCATTCTGCACTAAATCCCCTTAATGAGAGAGTGAAAACAGAATTTTAGAAATGTTTTCAAATTTCTTAAAAAGGGAAAAAAAACGTTTTGCATGGACATAAGTATTCAGACCCTTTGATATGACACTGGGGCCTCCAATTTCTCTCGATTATCTTTGAGATGTTTCTACACCTTAATTGGAGTCCACTTGTGGTAAATTCAGTTGACTGCACATGATTTAGAAAGACACAACCCTGTCTATATAAATTCTCACAGATGACAATGCATATCAGAACAAAACCCATGAGGAGGAAAGAACTGCCTGTCCAGATCAGAGACACGATTGCAGAGCACAGTGGCCTCCATAATTCTTACATGAAAAAAGTTTGGAACAACCAGAGCTGGCTACCCCACCAAACTAAGTAATCAGGGGAAAGGGCTTTGGTAAGAGACATGACCAAGAACCCAATGGTAACTGACAGCTTCAAAAATCCTGTGTGAAAATGGGAAAAAAAGGTCAGCCATCACTGCAGCACTCCACCAATCTGGACTTTATAGTACAGTGGCCAGAAAGAAACCCTTCATCAGTAAAAGGTGCATGCAAGTTTGTGAAACAAGCACCTAAAGGACTCTCAGACTGTGAGAACCAAGGCACTGCCCAAAACTGTGATCAGGCAGCAATGCCTCCCCCCATAATTAGGCATATTAGGCAAAATAATTAGGCAAGAGTAGACCAGGCTTTCCAGGATTTTATAGATGGGGGCTGGGGGGCTTAGGTGAGTTGTGACCATCAGGAAGAGAAACTAAGGATCACTAATGCATGCAGTAGGGTGAGAAGAAGAAAGGAGCCTGAGACATCTGGCATTGGGTCAATACTGATAGTGAACAAGAAGTATGGTAGGGAAGGGTATTGGTGCTACTTGGCCATTGGGAGATACTTTCACGCTGAGGTCTCAATTTTAACTTTTTGAAGTAAGTTGACGGATCTTCAGCACTGAGATGTGAGATGGGCTTCTGCATTTAGGACTAAAGGTCCTTGTATACGGTCCAATCATTGGAACAATTATAGAGGATGAGTGTTTGGAGAAAAGCTCATTCCTGATACCATAATTGCCTGTATAAAGGTTCTGCCAAACAGTCAATGCAGGAGCAAACACTAGCTCATCTGGTCATCAAATGTTTCTGCCGGCACCTAAAATCATATGTAGACAGCAGATGGGATCTGCTGCTTACACACAATGAATCAGCATGGGGAAGAAGACAGGTGTGGTGATTGCTCATCTTCATACAAAGAGATGATTTCTGCATGGAAATGCAGCTTACCCCCTCTGGTCACCCCCAATAATTGTCTGTAAATTGAAGTGAAGGAAGGAGTGCGAAGTATCAAAGAGTCATTTTGGATTATTAGTATGGAAATAAATGAGGTGAAATAGACTTTTTGGCATGGTGAAGGGTGGAGTTGGTTTTGAGCATGAACTTTTATAGCAGGAAATCTGCTGACGTCTGTGATTTTCTCCAAAGATGCTCAACACAACTAGAGCAGTCACTCAAGAAAACAAGTTTGAAGCATATTCCAAGGTTGCTGTCAATTGTGTCAGGAGTTTTGGAGTGTAGATGGCATTTCAGGGCACTTTTGAGAGTTACATTTTATAATGTCTGGCAGCCAGATTAGGATAGGAGAATGAAGAGATTAGATATGATAAAGACTGTGGAGCCTCTATAAACTGTTGGACATTGATGACGTATGTGTCATAACTAAGAGTGTCCTGAGAAGGACAAACATTTTTGATAGTAAGGACAGAAGGTTGTGGTCAGAGACCAGAAACTAGGCAGAACCAGGAAGACCTGGTCAAAACCTGCCTTCAGTTGTAGGAGAATTAACAAATTGTGGAGGCCTACAGAGGAGATTAAAGATAGAAAGAGAGAGACAGATGTTGAAACTGGATTGTTGATGGGTATGTTAAAGTTACCTAAAATACAAGTAGATATTAAGGTGAAAGTAAGGCAGCAAAGTGATCATGGAACTGGTAGAGTGAGAACAGAGAGCCATAGACAAATATCACAGTGACCTGCCTGATCCTTTTGTTCCTAGGGGGATAAGTCGCTGCCAGAATAGTCTGGCAGAGGAATCCTACCCATCTTCTGACTCCCTATCTTCTGACTGAGTTTACAAGCTTGCTCACCAAGCAGGGATTTATATGATGGGATTAGTAATGATAGCTGTCGGCTGACCGAGCATTCACCCATCAACTATCTCATGTGTATGGCCAGCCTTAAAGGAGTATTCCGGTTACCATAAATATAACTTATGTTTTAGACTAATTCATCATCAATCATTACCTAACATAATGTCTATTTCATATATTTACCGTTCAGTAGTTATGAAGTACTTTTCTTCCCCTGCTACCCACTGTGTTCCTCATGAGTTACCATGGCACCGACCTGTAGTTCTGAGCCTTTGTCAGGTCAGGCATGCTCAGTGTGTTGCTATCAATTCTCTAGCTAAATGTTCGTGTGCTGCAGCTTATTGAGTAGAGGAGGCGTGTCTGCACTGGAATGTTCAGGCAGCCAATCAGTAATCATCAACACTCATGAACAAGCAGAAACTCACAGCAGAAAAGCTAGGCTTTGTGGGGATTGTAGTTTTGTGAGGGAATATCAGGAGCCATGATACTCTCAGTGTGTTGCAGGCTCACACAGGAGCTAGACAAATGGATTGCAAGGTAAAATGAAGCTCTGGTTATATGTATAGGTATGGGTTCTGGTTGGGTCACAGCTTGCAGCCTTAATGCAGTTTATAAAAAATTAAGTTACTTTACCGGAATACCCCTTTATACACCTCTAACTTTATTTATAATGTGTACTGATAGAAAAAGATAATAATGAACTTTGAAGTGGACCTGCACATGTTCTCTATATACTATTTTTTATAGTTAGGCTAAGAAACCATCGTCTAACATTGTTTTTCATCAATTTACCTATATCTTTAAAGGGTCTTCATTAATCTTATGGACTTTTGATAAGTAAGCTGAAAAGAACTTCTCTGACATAAGCATAGGGAACAACCAATCAAGGTTGAACTGTGATCTGTAGACACAGCGGTCCTATTGTTGTAGACTTCCTCAGTTTCTCTGTTTAATGACATTTGTGGAAGTTCACTGACTTTTAAGTTACCAAGGACGACCAGGAGAGATTCTGTTTAAAAATGTGACATTGTTGGGTTATCTATCATGGCACCAGGTTGCAGTGATCTAAAAAGCCAAGTGTTTAAAGGGAAAAATGTTCAACAAATAAAAATGTGGGAACAAAATTTGAGGTCAAGATTTCCAGTAAAATGGAACTTTTATTACAACGTAAACCTAGTTAATTGTCCTTGAGTAGCTTCCTTCGTTGTTGCTTCAGCTTGGCTTCGGCTCACCATGTAAAGTGGACCTGTACTTCCAGAAACAGAACCACTGCTGCCCATAGGATGTATCTGATAAGGCATCTCAAGGGAAACGCTTGCTCTCAACATTTACGGTGAGATCCACATGGGATTATAAGAACCATGGCCAACCCCTTCATATAATGTTTTGGTGGGAAAAAAATAAAAAACAGTACTAAGAATAAAGGGGCCCAGCACTGATGTAGCACTGCATCCCCTTCAGTACAACACCATTAAAGTGAATGGGGCTACCTGCAGTTCCATGCATAGTCAGGTGGTCAAGAGTACTACTTTACAAGGAATAATCTAGAAACCGAAAAAGCACCAAATCAGTGCTGTGGCTCTCTAATTCACAGAATCGTTGGGGGTGCCAGAGTTTGAACTCCCACTGAGTTTAAAGTGCTGGTATGATAGGAAGGAATGATCCTGCTGTTGCGTGCTATTTAAACCTACGCCATATAAGTATGATGTGCAGGTTTTAAAGGGGTGGTCTAGATTCAGTGCTGACCCCGGACATACCCATAATTTAACCCAGGCAGCGTCCCTAATGTTAGCATCGGAGCATTTCATGCTCCAGTGCTCTCCCTTGCCCTGCGCAGGATCGCGCAGGGCAAGGGCTTTCTTATTTACAACAACTCACTGCCAGGCGGAGGCTTCCGCCCAGCAGTGTGTTCAGTGACGTCACTGGCTCTGATGGGTGGCTTTAATGCTTCCCTAGCTGTTTTACAGGCTAGGGCAGCGCTAAAGCCCGCCCATCAGTGCCAGTGCGATTCAGCGCAGGGCAAAGGAGAGTATCGGAGCATGAACTGCTCTGAAGCTCAAGTCAGGCGGCTGCCTGGGTGAAAATATGGGTATGTCCGGGTTCAGGTCTGAACCTGGACAGCAGCTTTAAGGCTGTAATACACAGCTCGATGTGGCAGGCGATTATCGGGAGGGAAGTGTTCCTGTCTGGTAATGGCCTGCTCGCTAGCGGTGGAGACTGCTGATCTCTTCCGCAGCATAGAGAGGAGCGATCACTATGCCATCGTTTGTCCCCATGCTGTATAGTGGTCTGAAAAATTTGTGTAATACAGGCTTTAAGGACTTGGTCCGTCTGCTGTATCCATATGCAGGTGTTAGGCAGTTACAGGGTTTATTCTTTACTTGGTTGTTTCCATACCCTACATATCGCTCATCTGCACACTGCTGTATGAAATTGTTGGTGCTATATAAATATGATCAATTATTTATTTCTACAGATTATTATATGAAATCATACGTGTCACATATTATATACTGGCCTGGGAGACAACCCCCTAAAAAAAAAAGTCTGAGGACAAAAGGACAAAATAGGAAATAAAACAAAGTAACTAAATAAAATAAATAAACATAGAATAAATAAACAGGCAGACAAGATGGACGCTGGGTCTCTGGTAATCTATGTTTCCATACACACTGGTTCTAGTTAGCTCCCTTCAGTTTTTCTTTTTTTTTACTTTTGAAATTGCCTCTTTGTGTTTCTTGAATAGCAGGGCAAACAATAGTCCTGCGGTGTCTAAATTCTGAATCCCCATCAGCCGAGTGATTTATTGCAGGATGCGCTGGTGATAAATTCTACCCAACAAAAGAGATAACCAAAGAGAGGAAAACCTTCCAAACCATGTCAGCTGCTGCAAAGAAAAAAAATGCCCCTTTCCCCCTTTTTCAGTGTTATTTTTTTATGGGGCCAATTTATCATGCTGTTCATTCAAAGACTGACTTGCGATGACGTAGGTTGGGCTATTATTGGCACATTTACGTTGTGGAAAAGTTTATAAGGATGAATTTGCATCATCATCATCCAGCAATTCAGTGGTCTTCACAGATAATGGGTTAATTGATGTCTAAAAGGGACATGGCACTGAATGACGTAATTTGAAGCACAATATTGTGTTGTAGTACATGATGAGTTAAACAGGTGTCCCGGATAAGTAACTATTACCATTAATCACCATTGATTGAAAGAATCCTCTTTGTAAACTGTATTCACTGTATAGCAACATCTATTTAAATTTACCATATTTGCATTGGATTTCAACAGGTCAGAGAGCATGTCCACAAAACATTGCCACAGAAGTCAATGAGTCTTCTCCAGGCAACAGGTTCCTCTAGTCCAGTGGTCCCCAACCTTTTTTGCACCGAGGCCCGGTTTCTTGGTAGACAATTTCCCCAGGGCCCGGGGGAGGGGGGGGGGTTGCTAACTGATTCACGCAAGGTGCTTATTAATATATATAAATATATTAAAATATATTATAAAATGCCCCTTTACAGAGCCCCCGATATAAAATACCTCTTCTTTGAGGCCACAGTAGATGCCCCCAACAATGTGCCAGTGAAAAGTGCCCCCATAGATGCCCCCAATAATGTACTATTAAGAAGTGCCCCCATAGATGCCCCCACAGTGCCCTCAATAATGTACCAATAAGAAGTGCCCCCATAGATGCCCCCAATAATATACCAATAAGAAGTGCCCCCATAGATGCCGCCCAATATACCAATAAGTGCCCCCATAGATGCCGCCCAATATACCAATAAGAAGTGCCCCCATAGATGCCCCCACAGTGTCCCCCAATAATGTACCAGTTAGAAGTGCCCCATAGATGCCCCCAATAATATATCAATAAGAAGGACCCCCATAGACGCCCCCAATAATATGCCAATAAGAAGGGCCCCATAGATGCCCCCAATAATAATCCAATAAGAAGGGCCCCATATATGCCCTCCAAAAATATGGTAATAAAATGTGTCCCCCATAAATACCCCCTCAATAATATAAGAAGTGCCCCCACAGTGCCAGTAGGAAGTTCAGTGTTGTCCAATAAAAAAAAACAAAACACTTATACTTGCCTCCATGGTGCTGGTAGCGATGCGATGCAGGCCTCCTCCGGCCTGTGTCCTGCTCTGTACAGCTCAGGCGTTGCGATGACGTCATCGCGCCGCCTGAGCTGGCCTCTGATAGGCTGCAGGCCTAGTGCCTGTAGCCTATCAGAGGAACGGGCAGGGGAGACACCTCTCCATCCCCTGCCCCGCCGCAGAACAAGCATCCGTATCGCCGTCCTTCTACAATGGAAGTGCTCATCACCTTGTCCCCTGCCACCGCGGCCCGGCAGACATTGATTCAGGGACCGGTCCTGGGCCGGTGGTTGGGGACCGCTGCTCTAGTCCATGTGGCTGCTGTAATCATGCTTTACCAACATTTTTGCGATTTAAAGCTGTTCTCTGCTTTTCCGATAGCAGGATGGGTCATCACTTGACTGCCGGCACTCTTCACTATTTATCTGCTCACTGTTGGCATGCAATTACAGCTCATCCGTCCCATTCACTTCAATGGGATGGCTCTGTAAATGGTAAATAGTGAAGAGAGACCTGCATTCTCTTTATACAGCTGATTGTCAGTGGTACCAGCAATCGGGACCCTGAGGATAGGTCATCAATATAGGATAGCAGAGAACCCCTTTAAGCCCTATCCCCTTGAAATGCCCCAAACCCAGCTAGGAAAGTCCACTGACATAAGAACTACCGACTTCGACCCAGGCCAGCTCAAATTTGCTAGGATATCTCTGCAGTCGCTGCACTTTTGGGACTATTGGCAACTATGCTGAATGGACCCCATAAGTCAATCAGAGCTACTGTACTGGAGCAATGAAAGGTGCATGCTGATTGGTTGTTGGGATAACAAGACCTCTAATTTGTTGGATACTCAGTACGTGATGTCTATGGACCTAAAATAACATAACATTTTGTTCATGTTTGCTTAACGTGTATAGTTAATTTTGATTTCTATTTATTGCCTTGCCTTATGATATTCAAATGCAGATTAGCTCTCTTCCAAAGCCTCTTGATGTAGCTAATATCCTTAGGCATGTTGAAAGGGCCTGTTGAAGGGTCAGACATTGACTACAGGATAGCTGCCTCCACCAGGTGGCACTACAGAGACTGGTTTTCTTTCTCTTTTTCCCAGGGAGCATTGCCTGGCCTATAAGACCCCCTACAATTCTTACCCATAATCTATACATAGACTCTTTTTAGAAACAGTCTCCTCAGAATACCCCCACTATAGAGATGGATACCTCAAAATACCATTGAAGAGATGTCAAAAGCCTTTGCAGAAATCATTTTTGTTCTTTTGTGGGTTATTCTTGAGAACATATCAGTAATAATTTCCATTTTCTCCATCCAAGATAAGTAGGGAACACCCTACTCATCCGTGACTCATTTCCAATGAGATAACACGGGCAATCCCTTCTCTACGTTACAACAATACTGAGAGTATTGTATTCTAATGCTTCAGTATCAGCGCTGACAGCCAAAGGTTTATATTCCACAGGTCTATAGCTGGTTTATTTTAAGAATATCCTTCAAAGACAATACCAGGCCCACAACACATCAATGCTATCAGCAATCTCAGATCTGTACTTTATACTCCCCAAAGATTTCACCTTTCACCTCTGAACTTGATGTTTAAATTTAGCAAAAACTATGAAATGAAGACTAAACTAATGTAGTCTATGTAGGTGCCTGAGTGGTGGTAGACATTGTTGTCTACCGTGTCTACATCCATGGCAGTGTTTCATGACTGACACTTTGGAATACACTTCCTCTTTCTACAAAATCTGGGTCACGTATGGTAAGTCGCCATCAGGTATCTGCAGTACATATAGTATCTGCCTAATTCATAAAATATCCAGAAACTACAAAGAACTGCAGTACACCAAGATGTATAGGGGTTGTAGCTATTGGCTCTACCTGGGAAATGTACGTAAATCGTGGGATCTGAGCTTTCATCGAAATCCCTTTAGGCTGTATCCCTTGAAATCTCTCCAAAAGACAACCTCTTTGAGAACAACACACCTTATATAGACCAGACTTTTTGGATTTTGCCTTATATCCTACATATATTAGTCTTGAGTTCAGCATATAAAAGGGCACCTGTCATGTTGAACAGGCCATTTGAGCTGCAGGCAGCATGTCATAGAGCAGGAAGAGCTGAGAAGATTGATATATAGTTTTATGGGAAAAGATAAGATTTGCAGTCAAGGAGGCTGTTCTATCAATGATTGACAGTCTTCCCTCTATGACTGTGTATACAGAGATAGTTGTCAATCACTGATAGGACCGCCTCCTGGACTTCAAAGTTTAGAATGATCAGGAATTTAAAGGGTTATCCCATGACTAATGTAAAATATGAAAATAAGACATCATATAGTGCATGACAATCTCTTTCTAACAAAGCTAGAACCAGCCCTGTACCTCACATGGATCCAGAGATCTCCACATTCATTGCTCTGCTAGATTTATACCAAGAGGACAGCTCATGGGGAGTGTCTTTTCTGCTGGAGGTCTCTCCCTATCACAACTCAGGAGGCAGTTGAAGAGTGAAACTAAGCATGTGCGGCCATCTCAGTGAGCAGGACAAAGAAATAAGCAAAAAAACACAGGTGGCGCTATACAGATACATTTTATTGAATAACTCAGTGGCTATGCAACATTTTTACGTAAGTACATGCAATTACAAAAGTATTCAGATCCGGGTGCTGGTTTGAAAACTGTACAATATTTTTCATGGGACAACACCTAAATAAATAAATACAATAAATAAATAAATAAAATACAAGCTATACTGAATCTCTTCCCAAAAACTATATATCAATCTGCTCAGCTCCTCCTGCTCTATAAGATGGTCCTTCTACCTTACATTACAGGTGCCATGTTTCTCCCTGCCTATCCCACCATTCAGCCTGGTGAATGATTGATTTTTGTGCAAAAATGTGAGACTTTTTGCCCATTTACTGTATCCTGCTTGTGTCACTTGTCTAAGAAGTGGGCGGGAGAAGGTGAGCCTACTCAGTCTGATTGATTTAATATGACCTATGCCAGCAAGCTGGTGTAAATTACACCTGAAGTCTACAGTAGCTCCTAGCTGGTGTAGATTTCAATTTCTGGCCCATGGACCTCCCGAGATATGCCAAATTAATTCAGAGGCATGTGCTTCTTAATAAATTTGGCACAGGTCATGCCAGCACAAACTAGAACAGGGGTGGAATATGAAACACCAGTCTTCAAAAATTCCCCCATAGGTGTTTGGTGTTTTCCTTCAGCACTCCCATTAGCCACATGGCACATATGGCTTCTTCGCTTCTAGGAGTACAAACCTGTAGCTGTAATATTCTGCCTTTATATAGGGCAGCATACTGGAATGGGTTGTCTGGACATTCGCCAAGGAAGGGGACAAGACGTGTACAAAAGGGATCTATTGGCTCCCAGATATCCTCCCAATTATTGTAAGCTGCACTTTGTATATTTAAAGTATACTTTCTGGCATGCTGTGCTCCCACAGACCACCAGTAAAATGCACTTTGGGGACTTATGCGTGCACTCACATAATGGAAAGGATTCCTGGAGGAGTCCTCTCTTTACTCTTAAATGGGTTATAATAACCCCCATAATGACTCCCTAATGCCTGGGCCCCTCATATAGGTTATAATTACCCCACTCCCCGGCACCCACATCGCTTCTGATCCCCACACAGCCGCTGCTGCATCTCCCCTTTTGGTGGATCAAAACGGGCGCGACGGGGATGAGTCTCCCTAGCGCCACCCGCATCATTCTCATCACGGCCCTGCCAGGGGCGGATTGGCCATAGACCCCACCGGGAAACATCCCGGTGGGCCGATGCACAGTGGGCCGCCTTACCCGACATTCCACTCCTTATTGTCTTTACTGTGTTTTAAATACATATTTTGAAGGCTGCCTTCCGTGTACATCAGAACTTTCCATCCGGTCTGATGTACAAGGACCTGGCAGGGAGCAGAAGCGCACAGCATTAAAAACATTTTCAGGCCAAGGACCTGAAGCTCCCAGCGTCAGGAACGTCACATGACACACAAGTGCTGTGACTTACTCCAGCCTAGCCCCGCACTGGCAGTTGTAGGGACAGTGAAGCTCCGCCTTCCTCCTGTGACCTGCTCCCGTGGTAATTCTCCTGCTGAGACCGGCAGCAGAGTGAGGAGTCACCCTGTCTGGCTGCCTCAGAAGATGCTCCTAGCTTGTCAGCTGCAGCACACAGCCCCCTTCTGTCCATGCAAGACCCCAGCTTCTCTGGTAATTGGTGTGGTGCACTGCTGACAAAATAATATATTGTGCATGATGTGTGTGTGTGTGTTTATGTACATATATACACAGCATATCATGTTATCTATGTGTGTGTGTGTGTTTATGTATATATACACAGCATATCATGTAACATGTTATCTATATGTAATGTAGTAGTGTACACAGTGTATTATAATGAATTACTAGTACATTACATATAGATAGCATGTTATACATAGCATGACATACTGTATATATACAAGCTAGTAAGATAATGCATCACAATACACTGTGTATACTACTACATTACTAGTACTTTGCATGTTACATGACATTGTAAAAAATAACATATGTACAGACACAGTACATATACAGTATGTTATGTAACAAGTCATATATATGTAATGTAAAAGATAAGTAAGTAATGTAGGAGTATACAGAGTGTATTATAGTGCATTTCATTACTAGTACATTACATAGAAATAACATGACATACTATGTATGTCTATTAATATATGTGTGTGTAAATATACACATATAGGCCTCTTTCACATGACAGTATTTTTTGCGGGCTCCGATCTGCATTTTTCACATATAAAATGTGGACCCATTCATTTCTATGGGTCCGCAAAAAATACTGAGAGCATACTGTGTGCTGTCCGCATCCGTATGCCCATTCCGTAGCCCCGCAAAAAAAAATAGAACATGTCCTATTCTTGTCCGTTTTGCGGACAAGGATAGGCATTGTTACAATGGATCCGCAAAAAAAAATGGATGCCATACGGACGACATCCGTTTTTTTTGCGGATCCGCAATTGCAGTCCGCAAAACACAACGTTCGTGTGAAAGAGGCCATACTGTGTAAAAAAAAATAAAATATATATATATATTTAACACGTCATGTTAAAAGTGTGACAATAACAATGTTCATGCTGCCTAAACTATCCAGTAAAAACACACATATGTTATCCATCAGAGACAACTACTTGTCATACATATATGCTCAAAATGGGTCAAGATTGTGATGTGAATGCATGACTGAAATACTGCAGATTTTTTTTGCAGCGGAAAATCTGCAGTGTTTCTACTGGAAATCCACTGCAGAAAAGAACACCATATGTTGTGCTTTTTGTTCTGGCCTTTGTTGCAGAGGATTTTACACAGATTTCACTGCACTGCAATAGGTGGAATCTGCTATGAAAATAAATCTGCAGATTTTCCACACAAAAAATCTGCAATGGCAGATCAGCAGTATATGAGTCACCTCCTCACCCCCTTCTCCATATCTTAGAGACAACTGGAGGAGAAGAATGAGGACATACTATGGCAGCTGGCACTGTCCACCACATTTTGGGGGTCATTTATTAAGACTAGATTGAGTAGAGAAAAGTTGCAGATTGCGGCACAAAGAACCTTTTTGCCACAATCTGCGACAAAAATACACCTAACATAGACGTATTTCTCTTAGTAAATAACCCCCTTTGTGTTGCTGGGGCAGTATATTGTGCTATGCTGTGGTATTTGGTTCTTCTGAGGTTGTGCTGCACTACAGTATTGCTAGCACCACCTACTTATGTTGATCCTCCCTACTTGTGTTGGCCCCACCTTCTTTCCATTTGGACCCGCCCACAATATGGGGCCACTTTTATTTTTTTCCAGGGCCACTTTAAGTTCCCAATCCGCCCTTGCGGCCTGCTATTGGCTGCCCATCGCTGGATGTTTTAATTCATGCGAAGTGGAGATGAGGTGGGGACTGTGCAGGGATTAGAAGTGACGCAGGTCCAAGGGAGCGGGGTAATTATAACCTATATGAGGGGCCCAGGCATTAGGGGGGGTCATTATAGGGCTTGGATAACTCTTTTAAACCTGAAAACTTCAACCACTTTATCTCAAGATTGTGGGGGTCCAACAGATCCAGCCCACACTGAACGGACAGTAATGGTTTATGGCGTCATGACGTAAGTTTACCAGATTGTGTAACACTTTTAATTGCTTTGCAACATGAAAGTTGCAGACGTGAAATAGTCGTGATACCCAGTTTCATGTGCTCCCCCAGCCCTTCATGATCGATCATGGATTTCTTGATAATTTTTTACGATGAGCTTTTGGAGAAGGCTGAGACCACCAGCAAATAAACTGTTAAGAGTCAAGTTCGACTATGGTACATCTAGAACATATTAAACTACCAGACCAGTTTTTAATATAAGATTAAAAAAAAGTCTGAATTCAGGATAGATTACGGAACTTTACCTCAGGTTACATAGACGGAGGATTGAAGATATTCTACACCAGGATGAGCTTAGATTTATAAGACAGTATGTGGATGAGAGGGAACATTACCATTATTCATATTATTACTATGAAATCGTATCTCCAGACTACTGTCACATGAACCGGGGCTAAAGAGATGTTCCCTTTAAAGTCTAGATTATGCTGCAGGGGATACCTGACAGAGCAGTGTAAACTTACTTCTGCACTGTGAAAACATCTTCAAAATGAGAGTTTCAAATATGATATTGTGAGAAGCTGATAGTCTGCGTGATCATACTCAAAGATACTAAAAATCTTCTAAAACTGAAGTCTGGTAAACGGGGGTGGGGGTGGGGGTATTTACTAACTGAAATAATGCACCAGAATGCTGGCTTAACTGGCTTACATGCTTTGTACCATACACGCTGCATTACATGCATGCTGCAACTGGGAATCGGAGATACAGTAATTCTGATTAGAGGGCTAGACAAAGGAAGGGAACCCCCCCTCTTCCCCACTGAAATGTAATTGTGAGGTTCTGAGCAGTTATCATGGAAGCCAAGGTCAGTGGCATATATAGAGAAGTAAGGGCCCCGTAGCAAGGATTTTCCCCTTTTCAATGACCCTTGGACCATTTTTCCACTGCCTCATATGCTAAAAGTTGTTCCTTTAGAGGGTAGAGTCCTGACCAAGTTTTCACCTCCAGTGGAAGAGGAGATAATCCCAACTAAGATTGGGCCTCCTCTTGCCCTGGGTCCCATAGCAGTCGCATGGTCTGTCGCTATGGTAGTTACGCCCCTGGCCAAGGGCCTTCTGAAGGCAGAGTATAATAGATTGCTGGCGGATTCACCATGCACTGCAACACGGTAGTATTGCAGTGTACGGTACAAATCATTGAGTAATTGCATGTTCAAGTGCCTAAAACATGTTTAAAAAATACAAAACAATAAAAAAATAAACACAATTGGCACCTCCAGCTATGAACTACTATGATATCATGTCATTTCAAAGTCCCAATGCAAGAATTGTCCTTTTATGGTCATCTCACCATAAAATTGATAATAAAGTTGCATGTTCTACAAAATGATACTAATGAAAACTACAGCTCACCCTGCAGAAAAATGGACTGCAGGGTGGTCGTAACCCCTGGAAACGAGCAGTATATAATGTGATGGAAAAATGAACCAAGCTAGTGACGGACGCAATATGGATCATCTCTCTCTACTGAATTTCTTAAACTCTTGTATAACCCCTTTAAATCAACCTAGGCTGGGCCCAATACCCACCATAGGTGTGTCTTTCCCTATTTTTTGAACATCCATAGACAAGACAGTGAGACAAGACAGTGCAATTATATCAGTGATAAGATTTCATATGGAAGGTGACAGTGACCGCTTGCTACCGTTCGGCTGACACATATAGGTAAGAAGAGAGTTTGCAGACGTTCGGCAGAGTGACGGGAGATGTTATAAGTGTGGAGTACTCTGACAGGGAGGGAAACCACATGTGACAAGTTGCAGATCTCAATGTGTAAAGCTGTCTGCCCCCTTTACCGCACTTTGGTGAGGGACTTTATTTTAACAGGCAGTTCCTACAGCAGGAGACATCTGAGGAGGCATCTGAGGTCATCAAAAGACAGCACAAGCCACCAGTGTGGCCACATGAGCTCATTCTAAAGTCACAGATGTTTCATCACTGTGTGGACTTGTTTGGTTCGGCATATAGTTGGTATGTTATTCCTGAGCTTGTGAATAGTATAGTAATTTTGCAGGGTTTGCTCATAACTAGACACCACTATAGAAATAGGTAAAATCCATATGACATTACCGATCCTGAGACATAGCTTGTATTATACTCCAGAGCTGCATTCACAATTCTGCTGACTGCAATTGGAAACAGTGGACAATCTTGTTGACAGACACAAATCTTGGCCTGTGGATCTCGGGGCATACTGGGAGTTGTAGTTGTGCAACAGAAACCATTGGCTTTATGGTTTATTAGATCAGCAGCAAAGATCTCCTATTCTTGGTAAACATATTTTAACCTCTTAACACCTTGCTCTGTAAACGTATATAGCAGTTAACAGGTGACTTCCGCAAACATTTATGGCGTAACATCTTGCTACAATGGTTTTGATCAAAACTAACATTGATCCCAGGCATTTTAGATTCCATGGTCAATAGCAACAGCAGCATCTAACAGATTAAACAGAAGGAAGGGATGCCTCTATCACCCCACTGGTCCCCCGGCAGTGTGATCATGGGGTGGCAAAGGGTTGTCATGGCAGCTGGGAGCCCAACAATGACCCCCAGATTTGACATCTTATAATACAGAAATGTTGCAGTGCATTATACTGTTTAACGGCATGGTCGAGTACTCTAGTGTGAAAAAATAAAAAAGTATTCCCAAATGCATTTCATTAGTTATAATGGTTCATTTTGTCTACCGAGTAATCATCAGGAGAAATAAAATGGCCTCTGTCCTATTAGTACACAAAGAACCTGTCCTAATCATACAGAAGGACAAGTCACTTCACAACACTGAGGTAAAGAGCTGCCTCATCTCAGGGATTATGATCCTGAATCTCTATGGGAATGGAGTTCATGAGGAGAAATGAAGTACAGAGAGGATGGACAGGACAGACTGTGGTTAATGTGGGGCTGTGGTAAAGGAGACTGCATACAAGAGCTGCTGCTCATGACCCACATCCTCCTCTCTGTACTTCATGTCTCCTCATGAACTCCATTGCTGCAGAGATTCATCTGAAGATCCTATCAGCCTTATTCAGGATCATAATCCCTGACAAGCAGAGGAGAGGATGAGGCAGCACTTTACCTCAGTGTTCTGAAGTATCTAGTCCTGCTGTGTGATTAGGACAGGTTCTCTGCATACTAATCGGGCGGTAGTGATTTTATTTCCCTTGATGGTTGCTCCTCAGACAAAATAAGCCATTATAAATAATGAAAGGTATTTGGGAATATATTTATAATAAAGTAATATTTAAGTATTTTAGTAATTTTGTTTTCTCAGTTCTGGAGAAAGCCTTTAAAAGGGTGTACCATGTGAACATGCTCTGAACATGCTGCACTAGTGGATATATGAGGGTCCATTGACCAGGGTCTCATGAGGCCCTGTGTTCATTCCATGCACTATGTCTCCCATATTTACAGCCTTGTATCGCTGCCAAACCTGAAGAGCAAAAGCTTATTATAGAAGTTGTACCAAGCTAATCTAATTTCTTGTACTGCAGTAGAATATTCCTGGACACCGCAGCCCTGTTATAAACTCCATGCCCCGTATTAGTTATAACTGGTGTAAATACTTTACTAAATATATAGCGTGCTAAGTTTACAAGTTCATGTAGATGACTTACATGACAGCAGTGTTCAAATTACACCGGTATACAAATATTTAAAGGGATAGTCCACCATCAAATGGAAAATTGATGCCCAGTCCTTCTAAATATACAGCCGTATTAGAGAGAAAGATTTGACTGCATAACTAGGCAGGGACAACCACCAATCACCCTTTCTTTAGATAGGCTGGGGTCCCAAAGGTGGGATCTGAGATTCAGCAGCTATCAGGCATTCATGCCATGTCCTGAGAATATAACATAAATGTTAAAAAGGGTTGGCCAATTTCTCAAAAATATTTCTTATTTGTTGTGTGACATATGTAAATCTGTATAATAACGTACCTCCGCCACACTGCAGGAGGCCCCTGGACCCTCCTATGTGAGCTATATAAATGCCTACGACATCCACAGGGTACAAGATGGCAGTGGTGAAGTCACCCACGTCACTGCTTTCTGTGGACGGATCCTGCTCTGTGCATGCGCTGAACACTAGATACACATGTACAGCATAAGTGCAGAAGAGGATTCATCCAGGCAAACTCCACCATGATGGGCGCAGTTTGTGCGAGTTTACACTTCTGTGGTTGGATTACGGACAGCTATCGTTTGGATGTGTTATGGGTGAATCGGCATACTGTACATTGGTTTTGGTCTGACTGACCTTATATTTGTGTCTGGGCACCTTACACATGGTGTGTGATTGTGATTATTTGTCTTGAAAGTTGGACTTTTTGACTGGTTTTATGATATCAATAAAAGTTGTTTCACAGTATTCAGATATTTACGTCACAAAAATGATTTTTTAGACAGAGATTTGACTTTTTTGATGGTAAAACTGGTCTGCACACAGTGATTTTTTTCGGACCAAATGATAGATATCACAGTTGAATCCGACAGACCCAATTATAAGTCAAGGGGTTACGTTGGGTGCTGCCAATGTCCTTCGTGCTACCACAAACACCAGAACACAGTGTACATAACAACCTAAGAGCCACTTAAAATGTAAACCATCTTGTAAAGATATGTAAACTATTGAAACTGATGTCTAAATACCTCCAAAATTCATTAAAATGATGCAATTATGGATTGCCAGAATGTTCATATAAAAAGCAAAATTGCATTAGATTTGAACATTAGGTTTAAGGAATGGGCCCATCTCAGACATTGATGGCATATCGCTAGGATATGCCATCAATGTCAGATAGAAGTTCCTACGGGTGGGACCCGCACCTATCTCTAGAATGGGCCCCCCAAAGTGAAGAAGAGCGAACCATGCATGTGCAGTGTGCTTTCCATTCACTGATATAAGAGTTCTGAAAATAACCGAGCAATCGGGTTCGGCTATTTTTAGAGGTCCCATATTTGTGAATGGAGATCACACTGCACATGTACGGCCACCTCTCCCCGCTATGAGACTGCCGGAAGTAGCCAAGCTCTGCTATTTTTAGAACTCCCATACAGGTGGATGGAAGGTGGCCACGCTTGTGTGGTGCGCTGTCCTTAACTTCAGGGGGCCTGTTCTGGAGATAGGAGCAGGTCCCAGATGTTGGATTTGCACCTATGTCACATTGATGGTATAGCCTAGTAATATACCATGAATAGCTGAAAATAAAGCACTCATTAGGACATTCAAAAATGTGAACCCAAATAAAGTGTATCATGGCTACAGCGGGTGGTCATGGGCCCAATTCACTCTAAATCTACTCCTGGCTGGTTTGTACTTCATGACAGATAGATAAATTTCTCATCTAGATAATATCATAAAGCAAAATGAGGTCAAAGTATCTAGGAAAAAATACTGAGCAAAAAAAAAAAAGTGAAATTTTCCTAAGTCTCCGCTGACTGATGGTGTGCAGGAACTGTCTGATCCTCTCAGTTCAAAGTCCTTTAGCTGCTGTTTGTCAGAAATCCTTAAGCGCAGTTTGTTTAATTTACGGAGTTCCCACTCCAAACCTCAAATGTTTAATGTGCAGCATATTTTTGTTCATTTAAACATACATGACAAGGGGGACTAATTTTTCCTCACCATTTCTCATGGACTTCTGTATGTCAAATGTCAGCATACAGAACATGAGATCCCACAGAATTCAGAGACTTAAAAGTTTCTGCTCTTTGGGAAAAACTTGTCTGCAGTTAATATGTACAAAGGGGGTTGGAAATTCCAATATTTCTTATTTACCTTGATTTTTGTGACACATGCTGGGACTAAGTAGTGATTTCTGCTGTGCTAGACCAAGGCAGAAGAAAGATAATAATCGATACAGAGGTAGCAGTCATACCCTGACCCTTGTGTCTGAGGGTTCCTTATGGCCCTCAGCTACATACTTTGCAATGAGGCCCCATATCATAGGTGTAACTACAATTGTGCAGAAGTACTAGTGGCACCATACTGACTGGACCAGCCATGGCATCCTCCACTCAAAAAGCACATCAATGAGCCTTGGACACCCATGACCCTGCTATTAGTTCACCAGTTGTTTTTCCTTGGACCTCTTCTGGTACTAACCTCTTCATATTGGGAACCCCTCAGAAGACCTGCAGTCATCTAGCCATAACAATTTGTCCTGAGGTCCTAGTTGCTCAGATCCTTACATTTGTTCTTTTTCCTACAGAAACACCTGTTCACTTCCTGCCTAATGTATCCCGCCTCCCATACAGGCTATATTGTAAGGAGCATGTCAATGTTATCCACTTCACCAATCAGCGGCTTTGATGTTGTACCCAAATGGTGTAAGTCAGTGGTGGTTTAAGTATACCTCAGCTGTGCATTAACATTGCCAATGAGAAATGCCTGGATGCTGTCAGTTGGATGGCCCATTACCCTGAATATGTATGTTGGTAATTAGACTGTTATTATACATGAATGCTACCAATACCATCACACTACCCAGTGAACAGAAGGTAGTACTGTCATTAACTATGCTGGGGCAATAGGGATTACAAGTATGTAACTCATTCCAGATGAGGATGGCGAACATTGTTGAAATATGATGGGAACATTTTTGGAGCACTGTACCATCCCCTGTACTGTACTGTACTCAGGGGTGTGTAACACCCTAGAGTAGTGTTACCACTCTTACTCCCTGCTACTACCCTTGTCGGCTAACCTCAATTTCATCTATGTATTTTATTACAGGTCATACAAAAATGTGTATATCTATATAATGTTATGCAACTGTTTTAATATGTAATGTGCCTGGTGTACCAGCAGGTGGCAGCAAAACAAAGGCAGAGCTACTTTATAGTTTACCCAGAATGGACCTTTCCTCTGCCATTTTAACCCCCCTACCTTTTGGAGAGGAGTGGACTGTTCCCACTTCCTGCAGTAAGGGTGGAGAGCCAGTTAGATCCAGTTAGTTCTAGTTACCCCTGCTAAGGGAAGGACATGCCTATGCCAGCCAGAGCACCTTCAGCTCTGGTGGCCAGAAAAACAGAGGATTACAACCTCAGCAGCCAGGAGGTGTTTCCCTGACACAAGTGAAGTCAGACCAAGCAGAAAAACTGCAGCATTGGAAGAAATCCAAGTTATAGAAAGTTAGTACAGCAGTGAGCTACAGAGATATAGCAGAGGATTTTTGCTTGCCAAGTTCACATGCCTAAGCCTGCTGGAAACCAAGATAAAGCCAGAAGTTTGTTACCTAGATGCAAGTTTGCCTAAGTAAAGCTGCGTTGGATTTCACCAAAAGGGGGGCAGCGGAAGGGCCATGGGCAATGAGCGCTTTCATGTGGCGAAGGGGTTAGGTCAAGAAATCGGCATTTGGGGGGCATTTCAGTTTTTGCCTCAGGCTGCAGAAAGGCTAGATGCACCCCTGACTGAGTGAAAAAAACAAAGGAGTACCTTGTAAAAGTATAAGAACCCAAGGAAATAACTTTGACCAAGGTCAAAGACCTGAAAGAGCCTCTTAGGGTTAAGGGGGTATTCCGGTTACCATAAATATAGCTTATGTTTTAGCCTAATTCATCATCAATAATTACCTAATGTCACTTTCACATATTTACTGTTCAGTAGTTATAAAGTACTTTTCTTCCTCTGCTGCTCACTGTGTTTCTTCATAAGTTACCATGGCACCGGCCTGTAGTTCTGAGCCTTTGTTAGGTCAAGCGTGCTCAGTATATTACTATGAATTCTCTAGCTCAGGGATCAGCAACCTTCGGCACTCCAGCTGCTGTGAAACTACAACTCCCAGCATGCACATGTACTTGGCTGTTCTTGTAATTCCCATAGAAGTGAAAGGAGGATTCTGGTAGTTGTAGTTTCAGAACAGCTGGGGGGGTGAGGTTGCTGATTCCTGCTTTAGCTAAATGTTAGTTTGCTGATGATTACTGAGTAGAGGGGGCGTGACTGCACTGTGATATCAGGCAGCCAATCAGTAATCATCAACACTCATGAACAAGCACAAACTCACAGCAGAAAGCTAGGCATTGTGGGGAAGATCAGGAACAATGATACTGTCAGTATGTTGCAGGCTCAAACAGGAGCTATACAAATGGATTGCAAGGTAAATTGAAGCTCTAGTTATATGTATAGGTATGGGTTCGGGTTGGGTCACAGCTTGCAGCCTTAATGCAGTTTTTCAAAAACTAATTTACTGGAATACCCCTTTAAGACTTGTTCACAATCAATGTTAGGAAAAGCCAGGTGATGCAAATTTCAAAGCTTTATAAATCCCAAGACTCCTCTAACCTTATCCCAAAAAACAGCAGCCATGGGTTCTTCTAAGCAGCTGTCTAACACTGTGAAAATGGCTGGGGCCCACAAACCAGGAGAAGGCTATAAGAAGATAGCAAAGTGTTTTCAGGTTCCTATTCCTTAGTTTGAAAAGTAATTAAGAAGGGCTAACAGGAACAGGGGATGTCTGAGAAGGTCTGGGAAACCAAGAAAAAGAGACAGCCTTTTTAGGATTGCTTAACCCCTTCACCCCCAGCGCCGTACATGTACAGCGCCGCACATGGCGCCCGCTCGCGGGTGCGGCGGGCGTCATGGCCGGCAAGTCTCTGCTGTTTCTAACAGCAGAGACTTGCCGCTACCTACTACATCGGCGGCGTCTTCCGGGTTGACTAGATGCCGTGATCACACGTGATCACGGCATCTAGTTGCGGCTAAACCCGGAAGCGTTCGCTTCCGGGTGGTGTACAGACACCCCGTGTGGCCAATCGGGGTGTCTGTACACCATATGAAAACTGTAATCCTCGCTGGTGAGGATTACAGTTTTCAAAGTGCAATTCTTATTCTGGCCACTAGATGGCAGGCCAGGATAAGAAATGAGCAATTCATGGCTTTCTGAGCCTATAAAACCCAGAATTGCTCATAAAGAAAAAAAAAAAAGCCACAATATATAAGCCCATATTTGAGCTTTCTAATAGTAAAAAAAAAATTTAAAAAAAAAGTTAAAAAATATATAAAAAATAAAAAAGATGTAAAAGTTCAAATCACCCCCCTTTCCGTATAAGTAAAAAATAAATACCTAAATAACAATAAATATAGACATCATGGGTATCATCGTGACCGAAAACGCCCGTACTTTTAAAATATAAAAAAAAAAATTCCAATACAGCGAATTGTGTGGCGGAAAAAAGCGTCCAAATGGCGATTTGCCGTTTTTTGTCGCTTTTTTTTTCTAAAAAAAATTAAATAAAAAGTGATCAAAAAGTCATACACACCCCAGAATGGTATCAATAAAAACTTCAGATCGTCCCGCAAAAAATGAGCCCCCATACAGCTCTGTACACATAAATACCAAAAAGTTATAGGGGTCAAGATTTGACAAGGAAAAAAAAAAAAAAAAAGGGCAACTTTCTAATTATTTTATCACTATGAAAACGCAGGGAAAACTATACATATTAGGTATTGCCGGATTCGTACTGACCAGTAGAATGAAAGTAACGGATCAGTTTTAATGCACATCGAACGCTGTAAATAAGAAACCCGTAGAACTGTAGCGGAATAGCGTTTTCTTTGCAATTTCACCCGGTTTGGAATTTTTTTCCCGCTTCCCACTACACCGTATGCAATATTAAATGGTGGCGTTGGAAAGTACAACTTGTCCTGCAAAAAACAAGCCCTCATACAGCTATGTGAACAGAAAAATAAAAGAGTTATGGCTGTTTGAAGGCAGGGAGCGCAAAACGAAAATGCAGAACCGAAAAAAGCTCCGGGGGTGAAGGGGTTAAAAGGGATTGACTTCAAAAGACCTTCAGGAAGATTTAGCAGAGTCTGGAGTTGTGGTGCATTGTTCTACTGTTCAGGGACACCTGCACAAATATGGCCTTCATGCAAGAGTCATGAGAAGAAAAGGTCTCCTGCGTCCTCACCACAAAATTCAGTGCCGAAGTTCAGAAAAGAACACCTAAACAAGCCTAATGAATTTTGGAAACAAGTCCTGTGGACTGATGAGGTAAAAAAAAGAACTCTTTTGCCACAATTAGCAAAGGTATGTTTGGAGAAAAAATGCACATAATTTCATGAAAAGATCACCTCTCCAACAATTAATCATTGATGTGGATCAATCATACTTTGTGGTGGTGTTTCAGCCAATGGCAGGTAGAGGGAAGAATGGATTCAATGAAATTCCAGAATCTCAGGCTGTTGCTCTCTGGGGATCGGTGCAGTGGAGATGTAGTTTGAAGAAACAGACCAGAAGTAAACATATAGCAATATGGGTATGGTGACGGGTTGAATGACTGTATTTTGGCGCTTGTGGTTATAGATGTCCACTGTAAGATTTAAACTTGAGCCCTGTCTGGCCTAGTGGTGGTAAAAGTGAAGGGTGTCTGAGACGTAGTCCCTCAGCTTGCAGCAGTGCCTGTAAAGCACTATTTTACTGACCACTCTGGTGTCTCATCTGTCAGGTACTTTGTGGAAGTAGAATTTACTAATCTCTCTGGAGTCTTAGGACTCGTTCACACGACCGTATTTTTCTTTCCGTGTCCGGTCTTTTTTTTTTTGCGGACCGTATGCGGAACCATTCATTTCAATGGGTCTGCAAAAAAAACTGAAGGTACTCCGTGTGCATTCCTTTTCTGTATGTCCGTTTTTCCATTCCGTAAAAAAATAGAACATGTCTTATTATTGTCCGAATTACGGACAAGGATAGTACTGTTCTATTAGGGGCCAGCTGTTCCGTTCTGCAAAATACGGAATGCACACGGATGTCATCCGTAATTTTTGCGGATCCGTTTTTGCGGACCGCAAAATACATACGGTCATGTGAACAAGCCCTTATTGTCATCGAGAAGGAAATGTTGTTCCCAGGAATAGGAGCTCAAGCATGTGCTTCCTTTCTGTAGCTAGATAGGAATTCCTCCTCATTCCCAAGCAGGTCCTGCCCACTCCTACCAAGGAGAAACAGAGTGGTTAGCCCTGTTCCTGCCAACCAATGCCAATCATACCTGGAATGCATGGTAACAACAATAAAAAACAAAACATTACAATGCGTAACTATGTACAATTGGATGGATAATAACATATCACCCCCAGAAGATCCCAAGATCCAGTGAGTGCACAGATGGGAAGAAGGGATGTGCCTCTCCACGTACTTCACGACCAGCCTAGGGAAGTGCTGGAGCAGCAACTAACCTCTTTGTTGCAGTCTTCACTCCTATCCTCTCAATCACTCACATCCCTCCCCCTGTGGGATGGCGCACCACCATATTAGTGCAGTGTACCGTCCTGGTGGCCGGAGTTACAGAGAGAGGATGGGAATGGTGGTGGCAATAAAGGTGATGGCAGTCCTCATGGTGGCTAATCCTGCTCCATCTAGTTTGCCCGGGGCCTGCATATGCAGGACTAGAGGGAAGGAACACTTCACCTTGAGTTGCACCCAGAGCTTGGAGCTCCTCCTGCCTAATGATGTTGAATATGTGGATGGTTGGGTGCAAGGCGGATAAATCAGGGCCGGAGGATGATGGTGGAGTCAACGACCAAGCCCATTTGGTTACTAAAATAGATAAAATGTCTTTACTGATCAGATGATGAGAGTTGCAGTACATATAACAGCAATAAGTGCAGCTCAGGTGTATATTACAGAGTAGACTTTTCCCAATAGAAGTGTATAGGCAGTAGCAATGATGGTAGTAATACACTTTGCAATGTTCCCAAATAACCACAGCCATGCCATTCCGTGATCATTAATAATTTCTAGAACACCCAAAGTGTGTGGTACAGATCCTACATCTGGATGGCCAGTCAGTCTCCAAAGCCTGGTATGGGCTGAAGCAAAATATCCTTGATGGTTCTCTACCTTCCAGAAAAGTCTGTTCTCTTTCTTTCAGGAGTAGTCTTTCAGTTTAGCTGTTCTCTGGCAGATTTCAGTCTCAGTAATGAATGTTCCCTGGAATAGGCTTCTGTTCAGGCCTACTTTTCAGGAGCTCTCAGATATATGTCTTTCCTCTTGCCCTGCTGAACAAAGACTCCTATCCAAGGGGTGGGACAGGGGCATAACTACCATAGTGGCAGACCATGCAACTGCTATGGGGTCCAGGGCAAGAGGGGGCCCAGTCTTAGTAGGGATTATCTGCTCTTCTTCTGGAGGTGAACCCTCTAACGGAACAACTTTTAGCAAATGAAGCAGTGGAAAAATGGCCCAAGGGTCATTGAAAAGGGTTTAGGCAGAAACCCTTCTGTCCTGTGTGGGGGGCCTAGTTTGATCTTTGCTATGGGACTCTTACTTCTCTATGTACGCCATTGGGATGGGACCAGCCCATCATCCAGATAAATGGGCTAAGACTGCCACTTTTAACTAATTGAAGCCCATAGACATCCATTAGAGATACATAGTGCACAAGTATAATGCAAACACATTACCATAAGAGTGCTTAGGTAACAAATCACAACAGTAATCCACTGGGTCGCCGCATTAGCATTATTTGTGCAAAAGAAATCGTATGATTGAAGTTCACTGGTAATCTGTGCTCAGATGACCCATTTTTCTATTTTCTGCCCTACAACTCCCCAAACCCCTTGCATGCACTTTATATGTCGTTCAGTCCCCCCTGCTCCACATCGCCACCAGTTCATCTCCTTCCCCCTCTGGGAACTGTAAATATAGTCCACAGTACACTCCCTAGTCCATCTTCTTCCCCTTTGGCAGCTGTAAATGTAGTCCCCAGTAAATCCCCCTGCAGTTAGATAATAGGTTTACGATGAAGTTTAGAGAAGTGAAATGAAATCCTACTTGCTTGCTCAGTCCTCAGAATCAGTCTTCTCAGCTGATCGTCTGATGTGTTATTGCACCGGCTCTGGTCTGTCTCTGCAATGTAGAAACAATTTATATAGAGTACTCCTCAGAAGACAGAGGTCAACTATGCCGAGAAAAAGAGTGAAGACCCAGAGGCGTAGCTAGAGGTTCAGCACAGGGGGGGCGAAAATACTTGAGTGGGCCCCCCACTTATTGGCTTCCCAAACGCACGTTTCCAACTTCACAGGCACATACTACTAGTTGTGGTTATAATATTGTATTAGAAAGATGACTGTATAAACTGCAAGATCGTCTATGCTGCTAAGTACAGTACAATAGACTTTCTACATACCCTAGTCTAAATACTCTACCACATAATGCAGGAAAATATAGGATTAATAGGAGTAAAAAACAAGGGGACTCCTATGTTAAAGGAAACGTGTCCCCAGTTTTTACATCACTCCCCTGCCCCCATCAGACCTCAGATCAGCAGAATGTGCCCCCATCAGACCTCAGATCAGCGTATTGTGCCCCATCAGACCTCAGATTAGCATATTGTGCCCCATCAGACCTCACATCAGCCTACTGTGCCCCTATCAGACCTCAGATTAGCGTATTGTGCCCCATCAGACCTCACATCAGCCTACTGTGCCCCCATCAGACCTCAGATTAGCGTACTGTGCCCCCATCAGACCTCAGATCAGCGTACTGTGCCCCCATCAGACCTCACATCAGCCTACTGTGCCCCCATCAGACCTCAGATCAGCGTACTATGCCCCCATCAGACCTCAGATCAGCCCACTGTGCCCCCATCAGACCTCAGATCAGCGTACTGTGCCCCCATCAGACCTCAGATCAGCGTACTGTGCCCCCATCAGACCTCAGATCAGCGTATTGTGCCCCATTAGACCTCACATCAGCCTACTGTGCCCCCATCAGACCTCAGATTAGCGTATTGTGCCCCATCAGACCTCACATCAGCCTACTGTGCCCCCATCAGACCTCAGATTAGCGTATTGTGCCCCATCAGACCTCAGATCAGCCTACTGTGCCCCCATCAGACCTCGCATCAGCCTACTGTGCCCCCATCAGACCTCAGATCAGCGTATTGTGCCCCCATCAGACCTCAGATCAGCCCACTGTGCCCCATCAGACCTCAGATCAGCGTACTGTGCCCCCATCAGACCTCAGATCAGCGTACTGTGCCCCCATCAGACCTCAGATCAGCGTATTGTGCCCCATCAGACCTCACATCAGCCTACTGTGCCCCCATCAGACCTCAGATTAGCGTATTGTGCCCCATCAGACCTCACATCAGCCTACTGTGCCCCCATCAGACCTCAGATTAGCGTATTGTGCCCCATCAGACCTCAGATCAGCCTACTGTGCCCCCATCAGACCTCACATCAGCCTACTGTGCCCCCATCAGACCTCAGATCAGCGTATTGTGCCCCCATCAGACCTCAGATCAGCCCACTGTGCCCCCATCAGACCTCAGATCAGCGTACTGTGCCCCCATCAGACCTCAGATCAGCGTACTGTGCCCCCATCAGACCTCACATCAGCCTACTGTGCCCCCATCAGACCTCAAATCAGCGTATTGTGCCCCCATCAGACCTCAGATCAGCCCACTGTGCCCCCATCAGACCTCAGATCAGCGTACTGTGCCCCCATCAGACCTCAGATCAGCGTACTGTGCCCCCATCAGACCTCAGATCAGCGTACTGTGCCCCCATCAGACCTCAGATCAGCGTACTGTGCCCCCATCAGACCTCAGATCAGCGTACTGTGCCCCCATCAGACCTCAGATCAGCATACTGTGCCCCCATCAGACCTCAGATCAGCGTATTGTGCCCCCATCAGTCCTCAGATCAGCATATTGTGCCCCATCAAACCTCAGATCTGCATATTGTGCCCCCATCAGACCTCAGATCAGCGTATTGTGCCCCCATCAGACCTCAGATCAGCCTATTGTGCCCCATCAAACCTCAGATCAGCCTATTGTGCCCCCCATCAGACCTCAGATCAGCGTATTGTGCCCCCATCAGACCTCAGATCAGCTTAATGTGCCCCCATCAGACCTCAGATCAGCGTATTGTGCCCCATCAAACCTCAGATCTGCATATTGTGCCCCCATCAGACCTCAGATCAGCCTATTGTGCCCCATCAAACCTCAGATCAGCCTATTGTGCCCCCCATCAGACCTCAGATCAGCGTATTGTGCCCCATCAAACCTCAGATCAGCTTAATGTGCCCTCATCAGACCTCAGATCAGCGTATTGTGCCCCATCAAACCTCAGATCTGCATATTGTGCCCCCATCAGACCTCAGATCAGCGTATTGTGCCCCCATCAGACCTCAGATCAGCCCACCCAGCCACATAAGATAAAAATAAAAAACCTCTCTTACCTGTTCTGCGCTGCGGCTGCCCTCCGGTCCACGCTCCGCTCTCTTCCCTGGCCCGCGCACACTATGACCTGACGCTGCGTGCAGCGTCAGGTCATAGTGCGCGCCGCCAGGGAAGAGAGCAGAGCGCGGACCGGAGGGCAGCCGCAGCGCAGAACAGGTAAGTAAGATTTTTTTATTTTTATGGGCCCCCTTGAGTCACTGGGCCCGGAGCCGTCGCCCCCCCTGCCCCCCCGGTAGCTACGCCACTGTGAAGACCTGAGAGTGATGGAGCATGCTTATCCACCCCAGCACTCAGCTCAGTGGGTCATTGTGCACATTGCTATACACCAGGTGGCGCCATACTGTGTAAGTAACTGGAATGACTCCTCACTGGCTCATATTTACTGTATGTAAATTTCAAATATTGTTCATTGTTCATGATCTGTACAATGAATATAACATATGCTGGTAGGATAACCTGTTTAATATAAAATCTATGTTGACCCTAGGAAGAAAAATAGAATTAATATATTAAATTTGAAAAGTAGATGAGTACTAACAATAACCCTATCTATAAATGAATGCAATGTAATCTGGAGTCCAATGCTGCAGATTTCCCCGCTCCTGTGGAAAACTAAATCACAGTAAGTGGTGCTGAATGACAAACTCAGCTCTGTTACATGTGTATACTCATTATTTTATATTATAGCAAAAAGTTCTTAGAATCAATTGTAATCTGTGGTCTTGTGTTGGCATTGTGACATTGCCCCTCCTTGCATAGTGTGGCAGGTTGGGTCGGGCACAGCGAAACGCGTTATGCATGAGCTTATTGTTCCATGGGAAACTGGCTCCTTTCCTACTCTTCATCTGTCAGCAGTAGATTTTGAGAAAAAAAAATCTTCCAAAATATGAAGTGAATGCAGCTTGCTGGGATGGTGTCTGTACTAAGAACCTGGATATTGATCATTGCGCAGGAAAGCTGGTGTGCAGTGAAGCAGAGATTGAATCCGGTATAATAATAATCTTTATATAGCACCACCATGTTCCACACAGCTTTATAATATTAGGTATATAATGTACATAACATCTCTGCCACTGGAAGGATGAACTTAGATATTACAATCACCATTATCATAAAATATCTGGATGCCAATTCTAATGTTCTAGGACAGCACTCAGCTATTTCTGGCAGTCCTATAGAGAAAGCCAAATGGGACCCCCGTTCTCGGAATCGGTGACGGTCCCAGTGGTCAGAGCCCCAGCAATCAGGCTTCTTTCACACGAGTGATACGGATTGTGTTAGAATCTGTTCAGGATAAAACTGATTGTTTTGCAGGCAACTTGAATCAGTTTTGCCTGCGATTGTGGTTAGTTTTTCAGTTTCTTCTACATGGATACTAAAGATGGGCGAACTACTTTAGATTCGGTTTGGTTCAGGTTAGCTGAATTTTTAAAAAGTTCATTTTGGCCCCGAATTTGTTTGGGCTGAACTAAAGTTGCTCCAATTGTCCTGAAAATTGGTATATAAGCCCCTCTAGCCTTCTAGGGCTCATAATGTTTAGGAAAACTTGTTATCGCTTTTTGTTTATTTTTTATGAATTTTTTCTTTTTCCCTCCCCAAGCTCTCAAGCACAGTGACAGCAATAATAAATGATGCTGGATGTGGATATCAAATAAATGAAAATGGATAATTAAGGGCCAGGCCTGACACTCAATTTAACCTTGACACTCACAAATAAATTGTCACCCTAGCCTGTGTATTGTTTTACTGAACATCTATATACTGGTTTAATTAAAGTGAACAGTCCCAAAAATGTTTTAATTCCAACCGTGTGGACATAGAATAAACAGAAACAGATGATTGAGGCCTTAATCTCAATTTCACGTTAACACAGTTACAGTGGCGTAGCTAGAACTGACTGGGCCCCACAGCAAATTTTTGTACGAGCCCCCCCCATGACCCTCCTGGCATCGCATTTGTTCATATGTAACAGTGGGTTCACATCACGTTTTTCCTATCCGTTTGAAGTATACATAGATAAAAAAGGTATCATATACAAATATGCAGCTCACCACGTTTTTGTATCCTGCAGAGTCCAGTAAAAGAAATGCATACGTTAATGTATATGTTTTTTTTCAATGGAACTGTATGGCGAATGGACGCCACTGTGTAGATCAGTCTGAGGCATCTGTTAATGTATACATTAGGCTCAATTCACACGTCCTGTTTTTCTTTCCTGATTCGATCCTGATTTTTTCAGGACCCATTGAAATGAATGGATCCAGATCAGGATCAGGATCGAATCAGGAAAGAAAAACAGGACGTGTGAAAGGAGCCTTAAACTGATGGCAAAAATGTGATGTGAACCCAGCCGTAGTGCCAGAATAAGTACCAGTACACAGTGGACAAGAATAGGCATATAGAATGTGACGGGCCATGTGTTACGCAAATTGTGGGAACACACACTGGTCGGCATCCGTGGTATTGCAGATCCACATTTTTGCGGATCCGCAATACCATGGCCGTCTGAACGGCCTCTTACTGGGTAACACTTCCATACAGTGACTGGATAGTACTGTCATACATGGACTGGCTAACGCCGCCATACACTAGATAACACCTAGGGTATAAAAGGGCACATTACAGGGAATGACTAGGGGCACTGTACGGGGTATGGTAAGAGGGCACGGTACAGTGAATGACTAAGAGCACAGTACAAGGTATGTTAAGAGGGCACAATGCAGGGTATAATGGAGCAGAGTACGGGGTGGGGGGGGCAGTCACATGACCCTGAGACATTAGAGGACACCACCATAATGAGAGGCAGAGGAGTGAGACAGGGGCCAGGGCTCTGGATGGACAGGGTGGGCATAGCAAGTAGGTGGAAGGGGCTCCGAGGGGGATTTATACAAGAAGTAGGGGCCGGAGGTCTGTGCAGGGCAGCAATAGGAGAAAGGAAGGTGGAACAGGAGCTCTCCATACATGATGGAGGAAAGGAGACAGCAGGGGCTCCATGAGGATGAGATAAAAGAAGGACAGGATATGGGGGAGGGGGGGTGCAGGTGTTATGGAGGCAGACTGCTTTATGAAGCAGTAAAACAACAATAGCATGAAGCTGCTGGTCTACTACAGCACCCAGCAGCAGCTGGAAGACTTCTCTTACATTCTCCCTCCTGCCCCACACAGCAGACTCACTCACCCACTGTCTGCATCTCTTCAGACTTCTCCAGCCCTGCCATCTCTCTCTTCCTCCAGCAGCACGTCCTGTGTAGAGGGGGCGTGTCTAAGGCTGGTAAGCCAGGTCCTGCTCTGCTGGAGTGAAGAGGGGGCGTGTCTGAAGCTCGCAGCACAGGAGCTTGTAAGGATAGTGGCAGCCGGCCTCTGTGGCTGTAACCTGCTACTGCTCCCGGGCCCCTTCTGCCCTCGGGCCCCGAAGCAGTGGCTTCCCCTGCTTCCCCGATAGCTACGCCCCTGCACAGTTAAACTGTTGAACCCCTGTGAGGTAGAAGCCAATTTTCCTCACTTTAGGGGGAAAAATTCCTTCCCGACTCCAATCAGGCAATCAGAATAATTCCCTGGATCAACGACCCCTCTCTAGTAACTATAACCTATAATATTATTACCCTCCAGAAATACATCCAGGCCCTTCTTGAACTCTTTTAGTGAACTTACCATCACCACCTCCTCAGGCAGAGAGTTCCACAGTCTCACTGCTCTTACCGTAAAGAATCCTCTTCTATGTTTATGTACAAACCTTCTTTCCTCCAGACGCAGAGGATGTCCCCTCGTCACAGTCCTCGGGATAAATAGATGATGGGAGAGATCTCTGTACTGACCCCTGATATATTTATACATAGTTATTAGATCTCCCCTCAGTTGTCTTTTTTCTAAAGTGAATAACCCTAATTTTGATAATCTTTCTGGGTACTGTAGTCTACCCACTCCAGTTATTACCTTAGTTGCCCTCCTCTGAACCCTCTCCAGCTCTGCTATGTCTGCCTTGTTCACAGGAGCCCAGAACTGTACACAGTACTCCATGTGTGGTCTGACTAGTGATGTGTAAAGTGGCAGGACTATGTTCTCATCATGGGCATCTATGCCCCTTTTGATGCAACCCATTATCTTATTGTCCTTGGCAGCAGCTGTCTGGCACTGGCTTCTACAGCTTAGTTTGCGGTTCACTAAAATTCCTAGGTCCTTTTCCATGTCAGAGTTACCCTATGCTTTACCATTTAGTATGTACTGGTGACTTGCTTTATTCCTTCCCATATACATAACCTTACATTTGTCAGTGTTAAACCTCATCTGCCACTTTTCTGACCAAGCCTCCAGTCTATCCAGATCCTGCTGTAGCAGTGCACTGTGTCCTCCTCTGTGTTAATTACTTTACACATTTTAGTGTCATCTGCAAAAATTGATATTTTACTGTGCAAACCTTCTACAATATCATTAATAAATATATTGAAGAGAATAGGACCCAATACAGACCCCTGTGGTACCCCACTAGTGACAGTGACCCAATCTGAGTATGTACCGTTAATAACCACCCTCTGTTTTCTATCACTGAGCCAGTTACTTACCCACATACAGACATTTTCTCCCAGGCCAAGCATTCTCATTTTGTATACTAACCTTTTATGTGGTACCGTGTCAAACGCTTTGGAGAAGTCCAAATACACGACATCCATTGAGTCGCTGCGGTCAAGTCTAGAACTTACCTCCTCATAGAAACTGATTAAATTGGTTTGACATGACCGATCCCTCATGAAGCCATGCTGATACAGAGTTATTTGCTTATTTTCATTGAGGTACTCCAAGATAGCATCTCTCAGAAAACCTTCAAACTCCCAATCGCTATGGCGGCATTTACTGTAGTTGGCTATGTCTCCTGACTTGGGCAGCCTTCGGGATGGGGGTATGCTGCCCTGTCCTCAGTGAAAGTTTGTAGCATAGATCGTATTCTGACTAATTCATTTGATACTCAATGCCACTAATGTCCCAGATGTGTTTTGGTTGCTGGTTTAATGAACATTCCGCCCCCTCCTAAAAAGAAAATGAAATTTCAACTGTGTGGACATTAAATAAACAAAAACGGATGATTAAGGGCAAAGCCTGATGCTCAATTTGACATTAACACGCACAGCTAAATTATTGCCCTAGCCTACCCTGTGTATTGTTTTACTGATCACCTATATACTGGTTTAAATAAATTGAACAATGCCCCCTCCCCCCCCAATATTTTATTCTCAATTGCTGATATATACAGTTTCAAACTGAAAGGAAAAAAAAATGTGAGATGACCTGACACAGAGTAGTAAAGGATTTCTGTGAAAATGGGACAAAAATTAAAGGATTTCCTTGCAGGTATCTGCTTTTGAGGTTTCCAGAAGCTGCAGTTGTGCTAGCAGCCACAGCTCCACTTTTCTCCCTCTCTGGCTGACAGCTTTCTCTGCCTGTCCTTATTCTACACACATAATTCTTCTTGTTCTTGTCCTGAGGATAGGTCATCAATATTAAAAACCTGGAGAACCCCTTTAACCTAATGAGGCAACCTATGGGGATAGATCACCACCAGCCAATCATGGTAGAGGGGGGGTGGGGGGGAGAGTCTGAGTGAAAGGCCCCTGAAGGTAGACAACTCCTTAAAATTTTTTCCTAGGATAAGCATTCAAATGTTCAGAGGTATTTGTCCTGGTGTTATTTCTTGACCCTAAACTGTTAAGCACACCTGTCTGCATGAGGTCATAGTCTTTACCAACACTAATAAATTTAAGGTCTTTAAGACCCACCTTAGTTAGTAAATTCAGGGTCTTTAAGCCTACCCCTTGGACATGCCTCATACTCAGCAAATAACCCAATTCTGGGCGGAGTTTATATAAGCTCACTTGGGAAAAGCAGAATTTACCAGAATTGACTGAAAATTCAGGAAAATCCAGGAAATTAGGGACTGCAACTATAGATACTATTATACATTGTTTTTCCCAATGGAGACAGTAAATACAATTCAGTAGATTTATCAAAACTGAAAAGGATTGTTTCTTCTATTTTTAAAAGCCCTTAGAAAAGTGAGAACTGTAATCTGATTGGCTGCTAAACTTTGCTCCTGTTTTGATAAATCTCTGTACAGTGCTGCAGAATATGTTGGTGCCATATAAATAACAGCTCTCATTATTTAACCAAAATTCATTATAACAGACCTGATTAAGTAACAGCTTGCTGATTCCAGTGATCGCGTCTTTGACTTTCACAGTCTGCAATGGAATAGGTAAAGCCATGGGTACAGTGTGAGATATTTGTGATGGTGAAAGCTGAGACAGCCATGTTATGTTTCACTGTTCTTCTCGCCACTAATCCCTCTGATTTTCTCAACCTTAAAAAAAAAATAAAATAAAACAGGCCGTTCATAGAGCCGGAGGATTTCTGTGATTAATTAATTCAGGATTTGCAGGGAGTCAGAAGGTCACCCTCCCTGCATTGTGTAGGTCAGCCTTGGCAGGTTTGGTTTATTCAAGATTGGTGCTTCTGGGAGCAGGTGATTTTTAACCCGCTCTGTGCTAGAGGGCGCTTCTACAGGCCTGCTTACAAACATTTTATGCAGAGAAAAAAGCATATAAAAATGATGCATCTTGTGAATATGAATATGGCAAAGATTTATATTTTAACCCTTTCAGGACACAGCCTATTTTTATTTTTTCATTTTTGTTTCTCCTTCCCCACCTTCCAAAAGCCATATATTTTTTTTCATTTTCTATTTACATAGCCTTATGAGGGCTTGTTTTTTGTTATGGGATAAGTTGTATTTTTTAAAGAGGACCTTTCTCCACTCCTGACATGCCTGTTTTAATAGCTCCATGCATTCCCCACGTACTAACAATTCTGGAGCATCTATTCTTATGGCTCCATGTTGTGCCATTCCTTTATTATTTGCACTAGAAGTTATGAATGAATTTCTATTTGTCTTCAGTAAAGGAACAGAGGGGAGGTGACCAGTTGGGGGTGTGTCCCTGCAAAGACTCACTCTATCCAATCAGTGCTGCCATGTTCAGACTGTGCAGGTACACACCCCCAACTGTTTACCTCCCCTCTGTTCCCTTACTGAAGACAAATAGCAATTCATTCATTACTTCTAGTGCAAATAATAAAGGAATGACACAACATACAGATATAAGAATAGATGTTCCAGACTTGTTATTACATGGGGAATGCATGAAGCTATTAAAACAGGCATGTCAGGAGTGGTGAAAGGTCCTCTTTAATGGCACTGTTTATATTATCATAGCTTGTATTGGAAAACAAGTAAAAAATTCTTTGTGCTGTGACACTGGAAAAAAACGGCAATTCCGCCAATGATTTTCGGGCTTTGCTTTTACGACATTCAATGTTAAGGATAAATGACATGATGACCCTATTCTGCAGGTAAGTTTGACTACAGTGATATCAAATTTATATTGCTTTTATAGTCTTTCACTACTTTTAAAACAATAAGACCTTGGAAAAAAACAATTTCTTTGCATTGCTATATTCTGACAGCAGTAAGATTTTAATATTTCTGTCTGTTTTTTGTGAGACAAACTGTAGTTTTATTGGTACTATTTTGAGGTACATACAACTTTTTGATCACTTTTTATTCTATTTTTTGGGGGAGAGGACAAGGTGACGATTGGCGAATCCTGTGGGTTTTTTTAGCATGGTGTTCACTCTGCAGGAAAAATATTTTTATACCTGTTAATATTTTGTTTATTTTTATATGTGTACTTGGGAAAGGAGGGTGATTAGAATTTTTTATTGCTTTTTACATTTTGTTAACTTTTTTCCAAATTTTTTAAGCCCCCTAGAGGACTTGAAAATGCAATGCAAAATGCTGCCTGAGAAGCTTTCCCAAGGATCCAGCCTGTCATGGCAACTGTGCAGAGCCCCACGATTTTGCAGTTGGGACTTCAAATAAAAGGAAGCCACTCCCTCTGTCTAACTTCTCAAATGTCGTGGTCGCTATTGACTTCAGCATCATCGCTGATCCCAGTCAAATCGAGCATATTGCATATCGAGCAGGTTTAGAGAGTAGGCCTGTTCCATACACTTTAAACTGTACCACGACATAACTGTACTGTACTTTATTACAGCTATGTATATCCTCTGAGTTGAAGTCTATGAAATCCTACTGTACTTTCATACAGAGTGCCTCCAAGCAATCATGCCTTTCTGCAGGTTAGTAGACAGGGTAGGGTAGGTTCCCATTTCAACCAATTAGATTCCATTTCTAATTTTCAAAGGTCATATAAAAAAAAATAAAAAATGCAACCTGACTGGTTGCTGTGGGCAATTATTCCACTTTTCCTTCACACTAGTTATAATACATCTCCGCCATTGCTTCTTGGTAAAATATATCTACATCGGTAGATGCATCAGTAGGCTAGTTTCACATCTGTGCTAAAGGTATCCAGAGACTATTCTGGCAGAAGAACAACCTACTGGAGTTCACCGAACCTGGCCTAGCTGGATACGACCATTCACTGTCCCATCCCATTGACTATAATGGGTTCCAGAGGAATTCACCTGGTCATCAATGAGGTCCGGCTGGAACACCCTGCCAGTTACCTTTAGCGCATGTGTGAAATTAGCCTTGCCGTCTCCTGCCAGAAGATGACACCAGTCCTGTTGCCTAGACTTTCTTATCTGGAACGTCCTTCAGCCACTACTTTTTCTACTTTTTTCCAAAGCGCTGTTCATAAGGCAGGCCGATGAAATCCACCTCAGCTGGAGAGGGGTGAAGCATTTCCACTGCAGCGAAGATGTACTTATAAGATGTACTTGCGAATAAAGTATATTAGTCACAGTTCTCAGCATGCATGGTCTGACAGTTCTTACAGTTAGGGGCCGTTCAGATGGCCGTAGTATTGTGGAACACATGGCCAGAGGCCCCTTTCAAAATGCCTATTCTTGTCCGCTGTTGCGGACAAGAATAGGAAATGTTCTATAATTGCTTGCGGAGCCGTGGCACGGAACCGCAGCTCGGCAAGATCGCGTGTTGGCCATTGGAGTGAACGGGCCCGCACGGTTGTGTGAACAGGCCCTTAAACGGCTGCAGATGTAGTTTACAGGCCAAGGTCTTTCTTTGAAGCTATTTTTCTCACACTGCGCTTTTCTATCCCACACTTAAGAATACAGGAATAGGGATGCAAAACATTTCACTTTCTCTATGCAATTATGGGACGGTCCCCTCTGTAAAGTATGTCCAGTCTCCTGAAGCCTTTCATCTTCTCGACAAGTCAGCTGTGGAGTCCAAAAGTCTTTTAGACAAGTTATCTCCACAGACTTTTGCATGTATCACCTCTTAACACTGGTGTGCTCCACAAGTAAAATATATATTTTTTTGCTGTTAGCTGGTTTAAAGCTTTCTCTTCACAATTTCTTCTCTCTGGCTGTTCTGTCCAGGGTTGTTCTCCATTTGAATCTGTTCTATTTACTGTCTTAGGCTAGACTGACTGTACACTGACTGAGTTCTAACCACTCCCTATGGGGAGGTTAACTACAGCCCCACCTAGCTATGTTTACTAAGGCCTGTTAACTCCTTGTGCAAATTACATAGATCCTATGCATAAAAATACATTAGCACATTGATAACTCTTTTTGCAGGGGTGCACTGCCATAGCAGTGGGCCACTGCACTTAGGATACTGGACATAATGTACTTCTGTCTATGTCTTCTGCCATTACTGGTGGGTTACAAGGTCAATGCTATAACTGGAGATACACTTTAATCGAGTTCCATCACAATACAGAATTTTGGACCATACCTCCCTGCAAATGTCTGTAAGCTCATAAAGTTTTCTAGGATACCTTGCATACACAACCATTTGCAAGTTAAGCCACACTATTTCAACAGGGTAAGATGGGTTGTTCAGCTTTCAAACACATTTAGAGAACTTCCCTCTAACGAACCTGTGGAGTGGTATATACTTACCTGCTCCCTGCTGTTCTTTTCTTGCTCCTTCAGTCCCCTGTGCTCTATTCCCTGCTTGTGAACTTTCAAAATGGACAGAGGTCATGTGTGCCACTGCAGCCAATGACTGGCCGAAGCAGCGATCTGTCACCAAAGCAGCATACATGTCCTCCATCCATTCTGGAAACTGATAAACGGGAAATCGGAGCATGGTGGAACGAATGAACCAGAACTGAGCCTTGGGTTGCAGTTAGGTATGCTTCCCTCCACAGATCCGGAAGGGAAAGGGATCTGCCTAAAAGTGTTTTAAAGTTAGATAAACCCTTATCCAAGGTTTTTTTCCCATGTCCTCTTGCCTTGCAACCCGCTGCTCACCTAACATTAAAGGGTTATTCTCATCTTATACAATGGGGGCATATCGCTAGGATATGCCCCCATTGTCTTATAGGTACGGGTCCCACCACTGGGACTCGCACCTATATCGAGATTGGAGCTCCAAAGTGAATGAGGGCGCACTGCGCACGCGCAGCCACCCTCCATTCATCTCTATGGGGCCGGAAAAAATAGCCGAGCCAGTGCTCGGCTATTTCTGTCGGCTACATAGAAATTAATGGGAGCAGTGGCCGCGCATGCGTGGTGCGCTCCCATTTATTTCTATGGGAGCAGTGGAGGAGCTGCGCCTGGTGGTGGCCAGACCTCGGGAAACCTGGGGTTCTCCAGGCACAGTGCTCCCCCCTCCGATCTCGATATAGGTGCCAATAACACAATGGAGGCATATCCTAGCAATATACCCCCATTGTCTAAGATGAGAATACCCCTTTAAGGACACCCCAGTCACCACCAGGCGGGAGACCCCAAAAGTCCAAGGTGTGCCCTGAGGAGGAGAAGGTTTGTGTCTCTCCACTCACTGCAGGCCCAGCCTGGGGGAGTACTGGAGCAGGGTTAGCCATCATGAGGACTATAACCACCGTCGTTGTTGCAGCCACCACTCCCCTCCCCCCTACTCCTCCCTGTGGGTCTGCGCATTGCACATGCAAGCAAAACATTATTTATGTCACTGTTTTGTAACCTTTTACATAAGCAATAAATAAATAATAATCATATTAGATCCACAGAGAAATTCATTTCTCTCTGAGTCCCTTGTGAGTTCTTGATACAAAACCCTGCACCCATACAAGACTCTTACAAACGTACTGTACATCTTTCACACTTTTGAAAAATGTTACATTGACTACTAGGCGAACCAAAATAATCTGATATCTGATCACGTTGTGTATGAAATTCAAACATTTAATGCAATTTCTATCTATTTAGGTAAATTGAAGTTCTATTGTTCACCACTAAGGGCAGCAGATACTTGTTAGATGTTCCACAGATGTCAATACAAAAGTCCTCTTGCTGTAATCTAGTAGAAATATCATTTAGTTAAAGCTTTGATACATTAAACAGGTTATCCTATGAATCAAACTCATATAAAACAAAGTCCCAAAAGTATTATGTCAGTCTATCTGTCTTGCTGTGTGCCTATCTTTCTATCTATCTTCTAAATAAATTAGGCAGCACTTCAGATTTTGTGGCAAAAAAAAAAAATACTTATATTCATCCATGTGATGTTCGGATTATGGCAGCGGTGCAATGGTGGTGCAAGGCAATAATCAGACCAATGTAGGGGTAACAAATCCAATGTTCTTTACTGAGATAGTTTATGCATTTCATAAACAGAGAAACTGGTAGCATTCAGTTTCAGACTCTCCAGAGCACATACACAATATTTCCAAAGATCATGGGATAACCAGCAGTACAACAAAACGTGGGGTGCACATGACAAGTGCACTAGGATGCAACCTTTTGAGGTCCTTTACGTAGATAAAGGCCCCCCATCAACCAATCCCCAACCCTCTGGGCCAAAAGGCTTTCGTAAGAGTCAAGGACTAGTGGTCATCCTCAGCCAAAGCTGAGGAAATGTATATCTTGCTCTGGCTTCCACGTGGCTGCCACTCCAGATGTTGGCCAGTTGAGGACTGGTGTCTCCCCAGGAACCAGATGGCCAAACACATCCTCCCTAGACCTCAGAGGGTAGGCTGTTAGGGCATCACACCCTGGTTAGTCCTAGTAACAAAAACAAACATGGAAAGTGAAGGTGAGTGCGCTCAAAATGTGAGATATTGAAGTGCGTGCAAATGTGCCAACACTCAGTGGGTTTCCACCCCGAGTGAATTCAGGCACCCCAGGGTCACCACTCCTGGAGAACTTCTGCACCTTGGGCTTTCAAACATCCCAGCTTATGACTCCGATACAGAGGCCCAAGGTCACTTACGGGTAGCAAACTTTCAGCAATAGGCTTACACCTCCGGGTCAACCTCTCTGTGTTTTCTCGGCTCCATTTCAGTGGCCCGGACATACTACTGATAAGAACAATTACTCCGCATAATCTAAGGCACAAGATCGGCAAGCTACTTTAGCTTGGGAACACCAAAAACACCTCAGTAAGAAACCCCTTATTAATCATGGTATCTTTCCTGCCAAGTAAGTAATTATTTTTTTTTAACTCATTTCAGGCAAATCAAAGATCGAGAGAGACTATGCTACTGTGTTTATGGGCAATATATATGTGTTGTCTGGGTCGGTGCTCTTTCTTATTACAGAGAGTGCCTACTATGCGTAGTACATCTGAGGAGTATTGTAGGCCAGGTAATGCCCCTCTCAGTTTCTGGGATGGATATTCAAATTAGCTTTCTGGCTGAACAAGAATTGGAAAGCTATGCTGTAGTTATGAAAAACTCAGCTGTTTTAAGCTTTTCATAAAGAAAGCTGAATTGCATGTTTTTCAAAATATTTGGGTTTGTTAAAATCCACTTTTTTAAACTCAGGTAGAATTCCAAATTTATAGACTTCATTTGCTTATCTCTGTATATTTATAAATACCTCCTTGTGCTTAAAAGAATAAATTTCTCATATATATTTTTATCCACTAAGTTATTTGGTGGTAGCCTCAAACTGTTCAATCAATACTTTTTCATAATAAGATTTTCCCTTATGGTAGCCTCAAACTGGTTAATCTGTGCTTTCTCATAATGAACTTTTCTCTGGTGGTAGCCTCAAACTATTCAATTAGTGCTTTTTCATAACACAATTTTTTACCTGTTGCTTCTCTGCAAAGGAGGCATGCACGTTAGACTCCTTTCTAAAAAGATAGAAAAATCATATCAGGAAGACAACTCTTTCTGGGTAACTACCCTTTAACAGAGCTGAGCAAAGAAAATGTCCTTGGCTGCCTGAGAGGCCTGAGTGGTTACATTAGTGTGTAGTCAATGGTGAAGTCTCTGTGATACAGAATGCTAAATACACCAAAAATAGTTCTTCATCATTTAATTAAATGCATAATAATGTGGGCCTTGGATTAATACCTGTTAATCAGGAACTCCCAGGGGAGTAGCTATAGGGGAAGTGACTGCTTTGGGGCCCAAACTCAGAAGGGCCCACCCAGGAGGAAGACTAAAAGATTTTATTGTCAGGGCCTCCTCAACAATATTATAAAATGACATTATATACAGAAACACTGCAGTAAATGGATGGAGTGGCAGCCAGGCCTTGTCTGAGAGAGCACTTTTGACTAGCTACTCAAAAAATTGCTGTGGAGTCCAGTCATTTCTAGTTACTTCCCTGGGGACTCCAATCTATATCTTCCCAATTGGCCATGTTTTTCAGGTACTAGTCCTTCTCTAGTAACTTTTTACTCTCAGAAATTTGTATTTTGTATCTTTGATTGTCTCATATTCCAAAAGGGTAGCCTCGCACATAGGTTTTTAGTGGCATTTTAAGCACTTTAGGGTTTTTATAGGTACAGTTTTTGGTGAAGTTTTTGCTGAAAAACATCAGATCCAGATGTTAGCTGAAAGTTGATGGGAAATATGAAATGCAAGACACATAAGTTTTTTTTTTTTTGCTAGTGTTTTTTTTTTTCCATTTGGAGGTGTGTATTATCTTTCTGCAATATGTTGAAGCAAAATCATAGTTTGCCGCACCACATAGCCCTATGTAAACAGGTATTTGCTGCTGCTAAAAATGCTTATGGGATTTATCCCCATACAGTGGGGGTGATTACTGCATGTAAATGTAGCTCTCCCCTCTCCTCAACAATCAGATAATTATTGGGAACAAGTGGTTTGTTCCCAATACTTTTCTGTGCATCTGCCCATGTAAGAGGACCATAAGTTCAGTGACAAAACACATGATTAATGACTGAGACAGTGGATAAACTCATGTAGCCATAGTGTCTTCAATATAGAACTTGCTGTAAATTCATGCCTGATATTCTGAAATCCAGAAACAAGATTTAACTTGTAGGGCAGATTAAACATGACATATAACAACATTGTAATAATTTTCCTATATTTTCCCATATGCTCCAAATGATATCCTACTGTATCTGTCAGTCAAATGACATCACATCCTGTCTCCGTGACCACTGAGTCTCATCTCATAAGATACCTAACTATGGTGGTCATAATTTAAATGGGTGCCTGAGGTTGAACAGGGCAGGGACAAGGTGAACAGAGCTGGTGGGTTTGGTTTATTGTATACTGTAACTACAATTCATCCAAAAACTAGGCTAAGAACCTTCATTGATGCTTCCTAGGCCAAGTAAGGGTCACTTGGTGACAGTGTCAAGTATATATATTAGATGACCTGGCATAACAAACAATGACAGGTCCTGCAGTTTTCAATGACTCCTATGTGTATTCTTTGCTCAAATCTAAATCTTTAGGAAGTATCTTCTGAAAATGAACCAGAGGTGACTGAACTGCCCATCTGGAAGTGGCTGTAAAGCCGTGTCTTCACTGAGGTCAAGAGGGTTCTCCTCTACAAACAGATATGTGCATCCAGCCAGTAATCATAATTAGATCCTGTTTATCTTGCGTCTTCCAGTACAGCATCTTGGCACTTCAGCAGTTTGTATTAAGGGTCATAGGTTAAAACTATCAAAAAATAGCTCAGGCCCAAAATAGCCAAATGAAGCTTAAGCTAAGCTACCAACATTGGAAGACATTTCCAACTTTTTATTGTGATGTTATTAATGCAGTTTACCCATACCGACCTCCTAATTTATGTTTTTGTCATACACAATACACATGATCAGATACTGTACTGTTCATGGGCTGTTCAGAAAAAAATATTCCCCGCCCCCCCACCGCCCAAAAAAAATGTTTTGTATTGCAGCGCAGTATCAGTTACTTCATTGGTATTGAGTTGCAATGTCAAAGGCAGCCCATGGCAAGGTGTGGTGCTGTTTTTAGCAGAAAGCAGACTTTCTAGTTTTTCTATTCCTGTACAACCCATTTAAATTTGAATGGGGGACTACTGTATATTGAAAAGGATATATAGTCCACAAATTAAAAAAACACCAGTTTCTAGTTGCCCATATACTTTATTTTCTAAAACAAAGAGGGTCATTTACTATCCAGAAATATGCCTATATTAGACATATTTCTGGCGCAGATTGCAGAGCAGAGGTTATTTGAGCCGAAATCTGTGACTTCACCCCGCTCACGCCAGGTCTAAAAAAGTGGGCATGGCGCGGGCGGGGATGGGCCGGCGGGCACATCTCATTCATCATTTTCTACACCTGTATTCTGTGTAGGAAATGGTCTAAATGTAAGACAGCAATGAAGCTGGCTTACATTTAGACTGGTGCTGGATACGACAAAGTTATGTACAGGCCGGCACCTCTTCAAAACTTTGGCAGATCCACAACGAGCTATGGTGTCCAAAACAACGGTCTTGATAAATGACCCCCAAAGTCCTTAAAGGGGTTATACAGCACCCCCCCATGTGCCATGCCCTTCACACGGAATATACTTACCCTGCTCCCCACTCTCGGCACTGCTTTTGGTCCCCGCTACTGCACCGCTACTGCTGCTTCTTCCAGTACACAGATGAAAACATCCGGTGTTGGGGGGAGAGCAGCCAATGGCAGGCAGGGATGAGCCTCCCTAGTGTCACCCACGATGGTAGGGAGGCTCGTCTCTGTCCCTGTCTGCCATTTGCTGCTAGAATTCCACCCCACCCCCAACCGCAACGATACCTGGTGTTTTTGTCTGTGTACATGGAGAAGCAGCAGCAGTGCGGGGACCAGGATCGGTGTGGGTTGTGTGTGGAGCTGGGTAAGTCAGTGTGGAGCTGGGTAAGTATATTCTGTGTGAGTGCGAATGGCATGTCAATACTAACTTCTGTTACATTGTGGATGGTACATGCCCAGTAGGTGTACAACTCTGTGTCTGTGTGTTCTTTCCTCAGCACTCCAAACATGGTGCATCATCCTGCGCATGTGCCAGCACGCCTTCCAAATCCAATGATGTCAAAGTAAGAAAATGACACCACAGAAACCACTGGATGTAAAGAATGACCGGAGAGCAGCAGGGGGATGACAGAGTCAAGTGAGCCCCATTAAGTTGAAAAAATACAGTATATACTGGCGTATAAGACTACTTTTTAACCCCTTAAAATAATGGCTACAGTGGGGGGTCGTCTTATACGCCGGATATATGGGGGCCGCACTGTGTGAGGTGTTTTTTTTTTCCCCGTCAGCGCGTAGAGCCCTGCTCTTAGCATACTGAAGTAGCATACTATTCTCTATATTCTCAGGAGGATTTTGAAGGCTTTTAAAGGGAAACTGTCATGCCAGCAAGACCTGTTACAATATCGCAGCTTACAGTTATGATCACCAGGCACTTGCTCTCTTGTTTGTTTTGCAAAGTTTTAGCTTTACCGTACATGTTTGAAACAACCTTATGTTTATAAGTGACAGTTTTGCTGCTATATACAGTACCTGCATGTCATATGCATTTGAATTAAAATTAACATGTTGAAATCAAAGCAGACTTTTTTTCATTTGGGAGAGGGGTAGTCTTATACAGTGAGTATATACCAAATTCTATATTTTTAGGGCAGAAGTTGGGGGTCGTCTTATACGCCCAGTCGTCTTATACGCCGGCATATACGGTATATGGGATAATAATCACAGAATTTATGTTTTGATTTTTTTTACTTTAAGCCAAGAACCCCCCTTACATTTGAAATGCCATATTGATGGCATGGCAATAATTATCATGGGAAAACATCCTTAAGTGCCCAAAACACTTAGCCTATAGGTCATTCATTTAAAAAAAAGTTAGCAAAAACAATCAGGAAAAATACATTTTTGTTATACTTTGGCAAATGTGTGTGAATTTCACACACAAAAAAAGAGGAAAGATGTTTCCTTGAAGGACCTTCCCATATTAAATGTCTTCTTCTACTACATGTGTAAAAGAGCTTTATAAATGTTAAGAAACAGTAAGAACTTTGTGACACTAATGTTTAGGAATTTCTCTTTCTTGTCCGTATCATCTTATCATCCCAAGAGGCATATCACCTCAAATAAAAAGGATTAAAAGACATAAGACGACTCTTGTTTTGGAATGCAATGTATCAGATTCTCTCCCTTTGTCAATCATTTTCAAAAACTTCTCAGATGCTCTCAAGTCAAGATCCTACACCTGAACATAACTTTCGACTCAAGAAAGACCATGTTGGGATGAAATTTCTAAGGTGCACCGAGTGGCTTGATGACATGGACTGTGAAAGCTTCTGAAGATCTTGCTGTTGTCATTCATTCTTCAAAAATAATGGCTTCAAGGAAAAACGCTAATTTCAATATTATCATGAGGCTTTGTTATGTTAACTGACAACAGATTTTTAACGTCCAAGGTTGGAGGTCAAACTAGTTGCCTCACGTAAATGAAGTTAATCTAGAGCTATCTATCCTCTTATGCTCTTTCTTGAAGAAGATGACTATCTCAATTTCCAAGGCAGCCCTCAAGGCAGACTGGTAAAAATACTTACTGTGAAGCAGGCAGGAGAAACCAGGGGTATAATCTTCATGACAGACCACTCAAGGCCAACAAATGTTTACATTCAAGCATTATTTGTGAAAACTTTTACTCTGAATTGGCCCCTAATCATGTAGACATCCCTTATGGTGGATTTTTGGTATGTGTCCAATTTCTCATTACTCCCAACAGAATTAGTGGTAGATGAACCTGGGGACACATCAGTTTTCAACAAGAGATGCTGAAAATGTAAGTTAATCTACTGTAGGCATCTATAGAGCTGTCCATCACTCATCTTATTCATCTGTCATGCCCTTCACCTGTATGCAGGTGTGTGCCTTCTTCTATATACATATAACTTGCTGACCACCAATTGAGAGGGTTTTTGGTTTTCTTCACAAGCTATTTATTTTCTTGTATTAGAAGTGAGGTACAATTTAATTTGAACATTTTTATACAAAATTCATCATTGTTCTTGGAGAGTGGTGTATATATAAACTATTTTCCATTTCCTATAGATCCATACTTTTTTGGTTAAAGGGAATCTCATTTATGTGTTTAAAATTGCCCACAGTACTTTTTTTCTTCTGGTTATGGTGGTCCAGAAGTCACTCTTGATTCCTATGTGTAACTTGTAAATAAGCTGAAAATACACTTTTATTCTGGTTCTCGCCATATGAAAATTAATTTGTTGAAGTCAAGGAGGCTGGCACATATTCTTCTGCAGCTTGATTGACATTCTTCTGACCAGGGAATATCACCCCCTGTTCTCATGAGATTCCTTGCAGGATCCATTTGCTTTTACTTCTGGAGCATGCCTAGTGAATAGTGTTGTACAGCTGTTGTGGAGAATAAATAACACCTGCCCTTCTGCACATGTGCAGTGAAGCATTGAATCCAGGGACTGTATAGCTGATCACTGCTAAAAATAGTCTTCCTAGAGTTAAATGTTGTGATTTATTGCTAAAAACACTTGTCTCTTTATGCGCTGTGTATCCTAAAAGGTTGGGTATGGACAATAAATGGTTAACACTGGCATTGATAGCCTACATAGTTTCCAGGGTGATGGGCTTGTCCTGCCCCCTGGCTATTGGAGAGTCTTAGTTGTGCAGAGCTAGAGCCAAGTTCTGCATGTGTGAGTTCCTGGTAGCTCCAAGTAGGCCCAAAGAGAAGCCTCATCCAGGAAACACCATTCCTGAGACTGAAAAGCTGCCAGAGAACAACATAACTGAAAGACTACCCCTGAGGGAAAGAGACCAGACATCCACAGAAGGTTTAGAACCCCCAAGGCTGTGTCTGGAAAGACAGTTTATGCCAATTAAACTTTATTGTGGAAAGGGTATATTGCTTCAGCGCCCACCGCACTTTCAGATGGACTGGCCATTCGGGCCTAAGATCTACATGCTGCAACTGGGATCTGCAGAAAGAGTTAATGAGAACAGATCTCCTTGTCTGTGTTTTTTTTTTTTTTTTTGAAGATTGGACAGTGAACTTATAGTGAGACTTAACTCTAGAGGGAAGATAACTACAATCATTGCTACTGCCTTTCCACAACTAGGAGAAGCCTAGTCTGTAACATACTGCAGAATTGTGCCTATTGCTGTGGTATGAACTAAAACTCTCAGCTAACACCAGACAGAAGCCCCATATGGTCCAAGTGTGCACCCTCCATTCACTGCATGGCCCCAGGGAGCGCTGGGAGGCAGCCACCAAGAACCACTACAACTCCTAACTGTCGCTGCACCTATACAGACCGTAGCATCTAAATGGTTAGACAGAGGGAGGGTGCTCAAATTCCACTGGCCCCCAATGACACAGTTTCAGGGTGCAACGAGATATCATGGCACCTAGGAGTCTAACAATGTCCCAAAGTTCTGCCATCTTACCAAACCTATTAGCCTCTGTCAGAGGCAGGGCCAAATAAGAGGCCTGTTATATATGGTGGCCCAAGAAAAGAAGCCCGTCTCGAGTGATAGTAGGACAAGATGAACGAGCAAGTGGAATTTTTTTAAATTTAATAACCCCCGAGTCACAAAAGATGCTTAAAGTAGTTCTGTAAGGTGTGACTGTTGCCCCATCTTGTTGGAAAAAGCAGGACATTTCTTCTTCTGGTGTTAGTTGGTTGTAAAACTGTTCAAAGATGTCCAGGTAAATTGCGGTATTCACTGCTGATTTGAAGAAAATTGGGCCCACTATTCATGTTCCTGACACTGTGCACCAAATGGCAATTTTCTGGTTGTGAAGTAATGTTTTGTGAGTCAGGTGGGGATTTTCAGCGGACCAGTTCCACATACTCTGGGAATTAATGTGACCTGATAAATGAAACCAAGCTTCATCCATCATGAAGTACAACAATGGGTCCAAATGTCTTTCAGCAATCACGGTCAGCAGCCAAGACCAGTAATTTACAAGCTTAGCTTTGTCAGACTCTTTCAGTTCCTGCACAGACGTTATTCGGTCCAGTTTCAGGTTCAGAGATTTCAGCACTCACTGACACGTCGTTTGTGATACACCAACTTGCTGAGACAGTCTTCGAGTTGACGTTTGAGGGCTACTTGCAATCTGCTGCTGAATTTCATGCATATCTTCACCCGTCGTGATCGATGGAGGCCTCGGTTTCTTAATGTTTTTAACAGAGCCAGTTTGATGCCATTTCCGAACCTGGGTACTTGTTGGTTTGGTTTTGTTCCTGGTTGCTTGTCAGCAAAGGTCTCTTGCGTTTCCTCAATCGATCTACTTCGCACATAGCCTTCCAGAATCACTATTCCCTGTTCCAGGGAGAAAACTATTCTGACACAATAGGCCACTTTTATCAAACTGAATAATAAATCAGTCTTAGTTGCCCATAGCAACTAATCAGAGCTCAGCTTTCAGTTCCTTTAGGGCTCTGAAAACATGAAAGCTGAGCTCTGATTGGTTACTATGGGCAACTAGGACAGATTTACTGGAGGATGGGAGGGCCCCACAGGTGGGGCTGGACTCTATGGCATATGTAGGCATTCATCTGTTGGTGTCTCCGAGCTGGCCCTCATCTGGCCCTCAAATTCAAGGACCTCTGTCGTCGTTATTTATATGTATGCACATTGGTTGTATGCTGTTGCATATGGAGGTAATGTTATGTTTTGTATTTATTTGGATTAACAAAACATCGGCTGTTTATTCCAACTTGTTGTCCGTGTTTTATTTGGGGAGAATTAGATAACAGGATAAGGACCGAGCAGAATAACCAATACCATTGTCATGCCCTGTGATCACGTACTATATATATATATGTGTCCTGTTCTGTATAATAAAGTGAATGCGGTCAATCTGGGCCCGTGTGTGACTACTACCTCTGTCTGCACCACTTATGCAACAGATTTATAAATCCCATGTACCGCCCATAAACAGCAGCTATTGCTCTGTATTATAAGGTGTGAATATCGCTGGTTATATCACAGTTTTTTCCCTTCTTTATTCTGTCCATTCATTTTTTTTATTGGAAACAATGAGAGCCCAAGTTTTTGGCATTTGTCCTTTGACAGGCTCCTGCTCTGTAAGGGGTACATTATTTATCCAAAAGAGGTGTGAGTTTGGAACATCAAGTGTGTGGATCGGATCCAACAGCAAAATTACACCAGGCACCAGCGCAAATCCCAGCGGTATAAATAGCAGCTGTTTTAAGTGAACTGCAGACTAGATGACAGGATGGAAAATATAAATTATACCAACAATACGATAGGTTGAATCACGCCTCAATATTGAGAATTTAGCAGTTTTATCTCTTTATCATCGCCTACTTACTGTTACTAGATAAGAGCTGAGATGTAAATGATCCATAAATTAAATCTCGCATTAGGAGTTCTCACCTTACATGAACTTTTGGATGCGTGAAGGAAACAAACATGATAAATAGGAAATAGGGTGGAATTGAACAGAAGCATAACTTATGTGAGAGAGGGGTCTATGGTCCATTTGCAACTGCAACCGCCGTACCCTCTATAGGTACACTGCTGTGCGTGAATACAGAGTACTCGGATATCCAAGGCACCTTAAGAATAGGTTTAAAGGGGCTCTGAGACTTTTATACTGAGGACTTATCCTTTGGATAGGTCATCAACATCTGATTGGTGGTGTCCAACACACGGGATCACCGCCTTTCAGCTGTTTGAGAAGGCACAGGCGCTCGCAGTAGTGCCATGGCCTTCTGCAGCTTTTCACTTCAATGGGACTGAGCTGCACCTATGCCATGTGACATACGGAAACAGAATGCACACGGAGTAACTTTGGGTTTTTTTGCGGACCCATTGAAATGAATCGTTCTGCATGTGGTCCGCAAAGAAAAAATGGAACGGACACAGAAAGAAAATACGTTCAGGAGCATGAAACCTAAGTATGTAGGGACAAACCTGACGGGGGAATGTTAGCATCTGGGTGTTCACTTAGTCATGCATTTCCAGGAGGAATAACAGAAGAAGGACACACTGTAGCGTAAAAGATGCTCCAGAATAGTTATTTTATGGGGAATACATTTAATAAAAATTGTAAGGAATGGGAAAAGACCTATTTAAATGGGTTGCCTTAGTTTGTAAAAACTGCCAGGGGGGACTGGCTCATAGAATGTCCCGGTAAATGTAACATGTCTGTGCCTATCCCCGGCATGGTCACTGCCAGGCAGACATAGTATCCCCCACCGACCGTTCATATGAATGGCTGTTCATACAAGTGGATGCTCCAGGTCAAGACGCGAGATATTGACCTTGCTTCATAGAGGGGATCCCAAATGGGGAATGTTCTCTATAATGCCCTAATAGAGCATTTGAACAGGGGTTTCCCTTGATGACGTTATCCCTTTAAGGGCAGATATCTGTTTTCCAGGCATCTGATTAAAAAGTTCTATATATACCAAACCTATTCTAGGGAAAGTTGGCTTTTCTGAGTCTTTTCTATTGCAGGGATGCAGCCAGCAGTTTAAATCTGGGATTATATTGGTGACAGAAGTAAACCTGTTAATAAATTAAATTACACAGAGTAGCAAAATCCCCGATGGGATCATTTCTGATCTGACGCTGCAAAGAAAAACAAACTCCGTTCACTGGAACAGATTTATATGACCACATATCACATAAGGAGCGGTAAGACTATGCTGGTGCTGAATATCGGGTTAGTTCTAGTTTCCTGGGATTTCAACAGTTATTCAGCTTTTCCACCAGGGAAGGAGTCCTGTGTCTGTGTAGCTTCACCAGCCAGAACCTTGTGTATGAGGGAATTACATACAGTTTTCCTATATACCCTATAAAGTGCAGGAGTCATTCTCTTACAAGTAGCCGAAGACATGAGAGAGGGAAATAGAGCAGAATGCAAGTCTGATCAGAGTATATATCAGGGAATCGCCATTTACCGTATGTAGTTCTCTAATAAATAGGCATAGGCTGAATCCAGAAGAAACTTTGCTATGTCTACCTTCAACTAATGCATCTAAGGGCTCACCCACACTACAGTATGTATTTTGCAGTCCACAATATGGATGACTTTCGTGTGATATCCGTATTGCATCTGTTTTTATAACAATGCCAATCCTTGTGTGCAAAACGGACATTTTGCAGAATGTTTATGTGGACATGAGGAAACGGAATGCACACAGAGTCATTTCCGTTTTTTGCAGGCTGATTTAAGTGAATGTTTCTGCATATGGGCTGCAAAAAAAAACATTATGGACACGGGGAAAAAATACGTTCCTAAAAGGAAAAACCGAGCAATTTTGCTTGATTAAAAATGCTCTACCATTTGTGTACGCAGCTCCTATGCAGAACTATGTTTCTCCATTATTATAGGCCACAAATTCTGTATACTCTGATCACACAGGCCCTGATTTATCTTCACTGACATTTTGCAGTTTTATACCGCTCACTCCCGTTTTGAAATATGGGTTAGAAAATGGGCACTATTAGCGGTGTCAATGAGTTTCACTACAGATTTATCATTGAGACTTTTTTTTTTAAAAGTCTCAAGCTCTCTCCAGTAAGAGGGTGAAGTTATACTAGACAAAAGTGTTAGGTTTAAGGATACGACAAATTGACAACATGAGACATTTGATAAATGTGACTTAAAGTACTCCAACGCAGACTCAAGCAAAACTGACCTCAAATATTCCTTTCATGATAAATTCCCCCCACAGTTTTTGGGGCAGATTTAGGCCCCTTTCACACGAGCGGGAGACTCGGACGTCTCCTGCAACGTGTGCTTTATTCTGACCTTCCAGCACTGAAGGGGGTTACATAGCATTATACTGATTTACGATGCTATGTAACCCTTACAGTTCTGGAATGTGTTGGATAACATTGTCAGCATTATCTAACACATTCCAGAACTGTAAGGGTTACATAGCATCATAAATCAGTATAATGCTATGTAACCCCGTTCAGTGCCGGGAGGTCAGTACACAGCACACGTTGCGGGAGACGTCCGAGTCTCCCGCTCGTGTAAAAGGTGCCTTACTAATACTATGTAAAAGTAAGGGCTCATGCACAAGACCATTTGTGCACACCATATCACAGATGCAATCCGAAAGGTGCGGTGTGGAAGAGAACGGAACGGCCGTGCCTCCATACTGCAAAAAAATACAACATGTTATACTTTTTTTGCGATGTGGATGGCTCACGGACTCATTCAAGTTGAATGGGTCTGGATCCGTCTTCAGCAGCCACACGGATGGTGTCCGTGCATTGGGGGCTGCAATTTGCGGTCCCCAATGCATGGAACAACCTAGTTTAACACTAGTGTTAATGAGGGCCTTTCACCGCTCCTGACATGCCTGTTTTAAAGGGAACCTGTTACGTTGAACACGGTGTCTGAGCTGCAGGCGGCATGTTATAGAGCAGGAGGAGCTGAGCAGACTGATATATAGTTTTATGGGAAAAGATTCAGTATAACTAGTATTTTATACATTTAAGTTCCTGCTTATTCTGGGCTTTGAAGTCCAGGAGGTGGTCCTATTAGTGACTGACAGCATTCTCTCCAAGACTGTGACTCTATGACTCTATACAGAGATAGCTGTCAATCACTGATAGGACCGCCTCCTGGACTTCAAAGCCCAGAATAAGCAGGAACTTAAATGTATAAAATACAAGTTATACTGAATCTTTTCCCATAAAACTATACATCAGTCTGCTCAGCTCCTCCTGCTCTATAACCTGCTACCTGTAGCTTACATTCCATCCCTTTAAAGGGAGTCTGCCAACTGATCTGAGCGTTTTAGACTGCTTTGGCCACATTCCAAAAGTACCTTTATTAGTGCTGTCCCTCGCCGAGATCTTCCAAAAAAGACTTTTTATTCTCATGATCATGGGCGGACATACCGCCTGTGCAGCCGGTTCGGCTGCACAGGGGCCCAGTACGGGAGGGGGGCCCTTCTTGCTGGCAGCAGGGGGAGATGAGCGCTTCCATTATGGAAGCGCTCATCTCTATATTCTTCTGTATCGCCGTCCTCAGGACAGCGATACAGATAGAAGTACTGCGGGGCAGGGAGGTAGAGGCGTCTCCCCTGCCTGTTCCTCTGATAGGCTGCAGGCACTAGGCCTGCAGCCTATCAGAGGCCGGCGCAGGCGGCGCGATGACGTCATCACGCCGCCTGAGCCGTACAGCGCGGGACACAGGCCGGAAGAGGCCTGCATCGCATCGCTGAAAAAGGCAAGGAGGTAAGTATAAGTGTTCATTGTTTTCATTTACGCTTTACTAAGGGCCCTTTCTGGCACACATGGGGGGACACTATGGAAGAGGAGAAGCACTATGGGGGGCCCTATATATAGGCACTATGGAGGAGGAGCACTATGGGGGGGCCCTGTATATAGGCACTATGGAGGAAGAGCACTATTGGGGGCCCTGTATATAGGCACTATGGGGGGCCCTGTATATAGGCACTATGGAGGAGGAGCACTATGAGGGGCCCTGTATATACTGGCTCACATGGGGGCCCTATGATATATACTGGCACACATGGGGTGCACTATCGAGGGGGTGAGCACTATGGGGGGCCCTATATATACTGGCTCACATGGAGGGCTACTATATATACATGGAGGAGCACTATGGGGGCCCTACATATACTGGAACACATGGGGGGCACTATGGAGAAGGAGGGACACTATGGGGTCATCTACTGGGGCCCTATCATATATACTGGCACACATAGGGGGCACTATGGAGGGGGGTGAGCACTATTGGGGCCCTATCTTGTATACTGACACACATGGGGGGCACTATGGAGATGGAGAGGAGAAGAGCACTATGGGGTCATCTACTGGGGCCCTATCTTATATACTGGCACACATGGGGGGCACTATGGAGAAGGGCGGAGAGGAGCACTATTGGGGTCATTATATAGGGGCATTACACTGGCACACATTATGGACGCATTTTATACTGACACATTATGTCAGGCACCATGGGGACAAGGGGAGGAGCACTATGGGGGCATTTTATAGGAGTATTTTATACTGGCACAAATTATAGGGCACTATGCGGCTCAACAGGGGGCACTAAGAGGGTTTTTTGGGCACACAGTAGTGGGCATTGGCACACATAAAAGCATTATTGGGACATTGGCTCTACTGGAGGCACTAATTATTTCTATTGGTGGGATTTTGGGGAGCACTATTACTGTGGGGGGGTCACCCTGTCACGGTATCAGCTTAGCACAGTTATTTTTGGGGAATATTATGGTTACACTATTAGTGTCAGGGGCACTATTTCTTGGGTGCAGTTATTTTTTAGGGTACTGTGTGCCAATAATTACTGAAGGTGGTAGTATCTGTGTGTAACTAGTATTTGCAGGGGGACTGTTTCTGCAGTATAGTTTTAGGGAGCACAGCGAGCACAGTATTGGGGGTGGCAGGATGGGGTGGGAGAATGATGGAAAAGTAGGAAACTAAGATGTTTGTCTGTCAAACTCCGCAGAGAGAAGAGATGGATGAAAGAAGTCATCATGGTTGTCTGGTCTAAAAGGAGAAGATGAGGACAGAGAACATCTACATCTAAGAAGACGTCACTGTATGTAAGAGGTATGTGAACCTGTATTAGGCTACTTTCACATCTGAGTTAGTGATTCTGGCAAGCTGGTCCAGCAGAGAACAGCCTGCCAGAATTCACTGGCTCCGGCAATGCTGGATGCAGAATGCCCGCCGGCCCTATTAAGTATAATGGGGTCAGGCAGAGATCTGGCCACAATCTGGCAAAAATGCTGAGAATCAGCGGGACACAAACCGTTGCATGCCTGAGTTTGTGTCCGGCCAATTCCTTGGATTCTCTGCCAGATTAGGAGTCCGGAGTGTAGTGCTTCATGTGTGAAAGTAACCTTACCCTGTATGTTTTATAAGTTTTGTATTGCTATGTAATGTTAGGGCACCATAGGTTAGGTTGAGAATTTTGCTTGGAGAGGGGCCCAGACACATTCTTCGCACAGGGGCCCTCTGCTGTCTATGCCCAGGGGCGGCATTACTGCAGCAAGATCCCAGGCCCCTCAGTGATGTGCCCAGAAAAGCACACCTCTTTCACCAGTCTGGCCCGCCCTCGTATCCTATTATTACCTCCTCCTCTGCCTTCAGATCTCGTACCTGCGCCGCACCAGAGGACTGCATTGAAGCGAGAGAATTGTGGTGCAGTTTTTGGATACATCAACAGGAAGTGCTATATAAAGGGTGGAAAGAAACCAAATCTATAACATATCATATCTATAATATCCCTTTCCGCTATTGAGATCCGTCATAGGATCTCAACAGCAGGTGAAAACACTTCTATTTTGTCCCAATTCATTGTCAATGGGGACAAAACTGAACTGTAAGGAACGGAGTGCACAAGAATGTATTCCGTTCCTTTTGGTTGTGTCCCCATTGCGGATAGAATGACGCTGCAAGCAGCGTTTTTCTGTCCGCAATGTGGTGCAGAGCAAAACTTATCCGTCCTGACTCACAATGTCTTACACAATAGAAAACGGATCCGTCCCTCATTGACTTTCAGTAGAGTTCATGACGGATCCATTATGGCTATTTTAAAAAGGTTGTATTATCAGAACCGAAGCATTTTTGCTGAACCATGACGGATCCAGAAAAAACCCAAGTGTGAAAGTAGCCAAACCCAGAAAACCCCTTTAGAAGCTTGTTCTGATTTGCAAGACATATGTAAATATGTTTCTTTTGCTGTTTTATAAATTGTGTCTATTTTCACAACATTTCGTTTTATGACACATAATGATACATGGAAGAGTTATCCTTGCGAGATTTTTTTTGTAACGGGCAGGTAGAGCCAAAATACTTCCTCTAATCCCAGCTCTTGAGTGTGGTTCTCGAGTTACAGACATTGTGAATAGTATCTATGTTCTACAGTGGTCAGGGCTTCCTGGAATTTTTGCAGTACCAGTTATCTTCTCTGGCAGCTTATACTCTTTTTAAGCAGCTGAAGCTACATTTTTTGTCATCAAGTTAGTGAAGAATCCCCTGATTTATTTGGTCTATTTTGTTTGTCTGTTGATACATTATATCTCTAAGAAACTGACTATCTGAGCCCAACCTTATATCCAGAATAAGCCACTGGAAATGGCTGGAAATACGGTGTAGACCCACACATATATGATAGAGGTGACCATACACTTAAAGGAGGTTTCTGGGAATTTAAGGCTTATTTCGCATGAGCAAGTGTTCTGTACGGATGCGATGCGTGTACTGAACGCATATCATCCAGACTGAATCCTGACCTATTTATTTTAATAGGTCTGTGCATGTGAGCGTCGTTTTTCAAACATCATCTTTGTGTTCAGGAAAAATCGCAGCATGTTATATATTTCTATAGTTCTATTGTGTTTATCACACAACCATGGCTCCATAGAAGTGAATGGGGTTTGTGTAAAAAAGAGAAGAAATCCAGATGCAATGCATTTCTTGTTGTTCTTAGGAGATGTTGAGTGTAATTCTTCTGTTGTTCTTCACTTGCATGAAAAGCAATCAAAAACTGATTCTATCAGTGTGGAAAAAACTGAAACATTGAACGCAATCGCACATAAAACTGATTCAACTTGCATGCAAAACCATCATTTTCTTCTCTGACACAATCTGTATGTATGAATGAGGCCTAATATTGATGGCATTTCCTCAGGATAGGTCAGCAATATCTGATCTGCGGGGGTCCAACACCTTGCACCCCCACCAAAGAGGTTTGAAGAAGTGAGCTTGCCAAGACCAGTGCCGTACATTGTATAGTGGGCCTGAGCTGCTCCTAGGTCATGTGACTGATGAACAAGACATTGCTGGCCTACTGGAGCACTGCCGTCTCTTCAAACAGCTGGTCAGTGGAGCTGCCGAGAGTTAAACTCCGGGAAAAACCCTTTAACTGGTTTGTGCAGGATATTAGAAAATCTTGGACAAGACCACAAATGGTGTCAAGTAAAAAATATGATACAGTAAGACGGTGATTAACTGCAGGGCTCATATGCTATACACCTTCAAATCACTGTGCCCCTCGCTGTGATGTTTGCAATGACATACAGGTGTGTGGCAGTATGGAACATGAGCCCTACAGCCAATCACTGTCCTCAGTGATCTACGGCTGCAGCGGTCAAATGCCATTTAACATCACTTCACCTCTGCAGACTGTAAACAAGCGGAGGCAGGAGGATCGGACCAGCGGTGCAGAGAAAGAAGTATAGTATGTTTTTTTTTTTTTATTTTACTCTATTTGGGCGGCTGTCCAAGATTTTTATTTATCTCAGACATCCCCTTTAAAGGCAATCCATTATTCTTCCTCATTATTATACCAAGTGTAATATATGAAAACCTAGGAGTGGTGAACCTGCATGCCCTTCCAAGTTCATAAATCTGTGCTTATTAATTGTTTAAATATATCTTTACTGAGGGCAAAGACCAGTTTTTCTGATGCAGAGCTCCAAATCCTATATGTAGACATTGATTTAAAATATAAAATTCTACTGCCTGCAGCCACCTCTAGAGGGAGCTTATTACATCCTGCCTATAATTTTGGTCAGATTTACTAATCCTTTGGAGCAGTGGTTCTCAACTCCAGTCCTCAGGACCCACCTGCCAGTCAGGATTTGGGATTATCCCACAGAATGAATACCTGTGGTAAATCCTGATGGATGGACGCTAATTATATCAGCTGCTCTATACTAAGGAAATCCTGAAAATATGTCAGGTGGGCCCTGAGGACTGGAGGTGAGAACCACTGCTTTAGATGCTGTAAACTTAAACTGTCAAGGTTGGGGTACACAGAAAAGGGAGATGTGATCCCTGAGCTCACCCCAACCCCTGTCCCTGCCTAATTGCCTCCGTGTCCTAGGCGACACGGCGACAACCACGAAGACTGCAATTACACTTACTAAGGTGCAGGGAAAAGGGACAACAAACAGAGACGAACAAAACACAGAAGAATGGTCAACAAGCCGCGTCAGAAAACCAGAGATAACGTAAGTACAAATCAGGAGACGGTAGAGTAGTCAGGTACGAGCCAGGGGTCAAATATAAGCTGTCAGGATACACACGATACAAGAGCACAAGCAGGTATAGCAAGGATTTGCAAAAACCGGCAAAGAGCAAAGAAGAAGGCAGATATTTATGCAGGAAGATATCCCACCCCCAGGTTCTGAATGGACCAGATTCGGGAAGCCACTCAGCCCAGCACCTGAGTATTAACCCTATGTAGACAAACAAAAACCTGAAGATGGGCGTTGGCTCCAAAACAACTCCACAGTGTGAACATGGTTAAAGGCAAGGCGTAGGCACTGAACAGAACCACCCAAAACTCAGAATACCAAGCAAAAATAGAAAACCTATGTTCTCCGGTGACCAGAGCTGACATAAACATGTACCACATTTATCAGAGAGGCTTAGGCTGGATTATAAATTTGGTGTATGGCTAGACTCCTTTGTCTAATTTTATATGGCTGGCTTAGTTTGAGACAGAATTCTACACCATTTTTGTGAAAATTTGGTGCAAAATGTAACATATTGTGCCACATTCCTTTCATGATAATTTATACCCTTTGTAGGGCTAGATAAGTAAACTAAAGAATAACTGTTACTAAAGTAAATTAAAAGTATCAAGGTTTTCAAGAACAAATCATAAATTGGTGAGATCAAGAAATAAAAACAGTAAAAAAAATGTCTTATCAATCATAATGGGTCTTACCACTTCTGATATGCATGGACTTTTGCTCACTGAGCAGTAGTACTTGGTGCAGGGCCCTAGTATATTTCTCACAGGTAGTAGCGGGACATATACTATCTGACCCTAGTAATACCCTAGATGTGAAAAAGGTGGACGGGAATAGAGCCCTGTTAGTCCCTACCTGGCATACACAAAGCACCCACCCTGATAGGGGCAGCCCCGTCAGGAACCTGTCCCTGAGGCAGCCGTATCCCTAATAAAGTCCCACAATCAAGGACTGTTCAGAGGATTAGAGAATGAAAGACCAGCCAAGAAAAAACAGTGGCCAGTAGAGGACAAACAAAAATTACAAATATATTGTAGACACAATAGCAGGTGGCAGTGAACAATTCAGCCAAACCAGTTTTCTGCTCCAATCTAAGTGGTAAGGAGGGGAGCAGATATTACCAGTATGGGCTCTCAATAAAATGTTAGAAGAGAGCCTAAGGCACCAAGATCCCTGCCAAATAAATTAACTGGAAATTATGGGTAAACAGTGGCCAACAGCCATATGGCCCATTAGCTGCCAAAATGTTTTAAGAAGGGGTTAATGGCCCCCTCTGGTCTCACCAATGCAAATGAGGGCGGTGCACAACCATGTCCACCACCTTCTTATATCTCCTCGTTTGTCCTGCCTCCGCCACCACAGCTCATTACTGTGGAACGCACATTGGAATTTTGTAATATACTTCATTAGGGTGAGATGTTTATTTGTACTAGAAGGGTATAAAGAATCGTCTTAGCAAAGCTCTAACATCTTAGGCAGCTTTCTTTGTCATGGAATTCCCAGGGCCCGAATGGCAACCCCAGGAATGTATTAAATGTCCCATAAACTGCAATGGTAATTTGTTGCAGTCTATGGGAGAAGCAAACTGAAGATCGCATGTTCAAGTCCCCTATGGGGAATTTAATAAAAGTTTTAAAAAAGTATTTAAAAAAATATAAAAAAAATAAAATTCATTTCATCCCTTTTCCTCATAAAAAAAACCATTTAAAAAAATCATAGACATTACTGCAACTCAAAACGCCCCAACTATTAAAATATAGACATATTTATCCCATGTGGGGAATGCTACAATGGAAAAAAATCTAAATGCCCTACTCACCATTTTTTCATTGTTTTGCCTCCCCAAAAAAAGGAATAAAAAGTGATCAAAAAGTCATACACACTCCAACATGGTATAAAAAAAACCTAAAGATAACCACACAAAAAATGAGTATGGGAGTAAAAAAGTTATGGGAACCAGAATAATTGATGATGAAAGAAAAAAATAATATTTTCCAAAGTTTCAAATTTTTTCAGCATTAAACCACAAGAAAAACGATATAAATGTGGTATCGCTGTACTCTTACTGACCTGAAGAATGAAGGGAACAGGTCAGTTTTACCTCATAGGGAACACCGTAAAATCAAAACTCATAGAACTGGAATTTTTTTCTCGCTTCCCACTACATTGAATGCAATATTAAATGATGCCATTTGTCCCACAACAAACAAGCCCTCATATGGGTATGTGAATGGAAAAATAAAAATGTTATGGCTCCAGGAAGGCAGTGAGTGTAAAACCGACATCACCCGGTCGGAAAAGTTTTAACTCTACATCCATACAGGGGATTTGAAGCTCAGTATCAGGAAAATGAAGGTGGAGATTTACTTTAAAGGGGTTTTCTGGGATTTTAATGTTGATGACCTAGTCTTGGTATAGGTCATCAATATCAGATCGGCGGGAGTCTGACACCCAGCACCCCCGCCGATCAGCTGGTTGAAGAAAAGGTTGCTCTCTGTGTGAGCACAACCTTTCCTTTGCTGTTTACCTGCTCGCCATTCACATCACACCGAATTACAATTCACTTCAATTGGATGGCTCTGTAGTATGCACTTGAAGTGAATGGGACTTCTTGTAAGTACACCTGCTCACCGCTGTGATGTCGATGACGAGCAGGTAAACAACGAAGGGAAGGTTGCGCTCACAGGGAGCGCGGCTTACTCTTCAACCAGCTGATTGACGGGGGTGCTGGGTGTTAGACCTCCACCTATCTGATATTCATGACCTATCCCGAGGATAGATTAGCAATATTAACCTCTTACCGCACCATGACGTGCCTGCACGTCATGGGCTGCCCTGCCTTAAGGCACTGAGACGTGCAGGCACGTCATGGCTTCTAACTGTCACCCTGCCAAAGTGCAGGGTGACAGGATCGCAGGGCCGACTGTTTCTGAAAGCTTAGGCTTTCAGAAACACTCTGGGGGGCCAATCAAAGCCCTCCCCCGCCCACGATCGCTGTGATTGGTCAGTCTGCAGAGACTGACCAATCGCAGAGTGCAGCAGCGCAGCTCCGATGTCCTTGAGGACATCGGGGCTGCGCTGCTATGCTTTAATTTTTCAGGGTGGCCGAGCTGCCTGGACCCTCCTCATGGCATTCTCATTTTCAGGATGGCCGAGCGGTATTAGATTGTCAGCTGTAACATACAGCTGACAATCTAACGCTCCTTTCCTTTATATAGACATCAGATCCACTGGATCTTCAAGAACCAAGTGGGTCTGAGTCAAAAAAGTGTAAAAAAAAAGTGTGAAAAAAATGAAAAACGTAAAAAAAAAATCATTTTTTCCCATATACGCACATTTATAATTGAGTAAAAATAAATATAATAAAATACCCTAGACATGTTAGGTATCACCGCGTCCGTAACAACCTGCTCTACAAAAATCTCACCTGACATAACCCCTCAGATGAACACAGGAAAAAAAATAAAATAAAAACTATGTCAAAAAAGCCATTTTTTGTCACCTTACATCACAAAAAGCGTAATACCAAGTGATCAAAAAGGCGTATGCCCCCCAAAATAGTACCAATCTAACCGTCATCTCATCCCGCAAAAAAGTAGCCCCTATCTGAGACAATTGCCCAAAAAATATAAAAACTACAGCTCTCACACTATGAAGACACTAAAACATGATTTTTTTTGTTTCAAAAATGATATTATTGTGTAAACCTTAAATAAATAAAAAAATTAAAAACATGTTAGGTATCGCCACATCCGTAACAACCTGCTCTACAAAAATCTCACCTGACATAACCACTTAGGTGAACGCAGTAAAAATGAATAAATAAAAGCTGTGCCAAAATTACCAATTTTTGGGTCACCTTGCCCCAAAAAGTGTAATAATGAATAATGAAAAAATCATATGTACCCAAAAATGTTTTTTTTTGCAGGAAGAATTTCAACTCTTCCTGCAAAAAATGATCCCCTACACAAAATGATCGGAAGAAAAATAAAAAAGATATGGCGTTCAGAAAATGGAGACACAAAAACATATTTTTTCCCAAAAATGCTTTATTATGTAAAACTGAAACAAAGAAAGTAGACATATTTGATATCATCGTGTCTGTAACAACCTGCTCTATAAAAATACCACATGATCTAACCTGTCAGATGAACATGATAAAAAACAAAAAATAAATACAGTGCCAAAACATCCATTCTTCGGTTACCTTGCCTCCCAAAAAAAATAATATAGAGCGATTAAAAATCATATGTACCCCAAAATAGTACCAATAAAACTGTCATCTTATCCCGTAGTTTACAAAATGGGGTCACTTTTTGATTGTTTGTTTGTACTATAGGTGGATCTGGGGGCTTCAAATGGGACATGGTGTCTAAAAACTAGTCCTGCAAAATCTGCCTTCCAAAAACCATACGGCGCTCCTTTCCTTCTGCGCCCTGCCATGCGCCCATAAAGCAGTTTACCACCACATGTGGGGTGTTTCTGTAAACCGCAGAATCAGGGTAATAAATATTTGAGTTTTGTTTGGCAGTTAACCTTAGATGTGTTAAAGAAAAAATGGACTAAAATGGAAAATCTGCCAAAAAAGTTAAATTTAGAAATTTCATCTCAATTTTCCTTTAATTCTTGTGGAATACCTAAAGGGTTAACAAAGTTTATAAAATCAGTGTTAAGTAACTTGAGGGGTGTAGGGATCATTTATGGTGTGGTTCTACTATGTAAGCCCCACAAAGTGACTTCAGACCTGAACTGGTCCTTAAAAAGTGGGTTTTGGAAATTTTCGTAGAAATTTTAAGAATTGCCTCTAAAATTCTAAGCCTTCTAATGTCCCAAAAAAATAAAATTACATTTACAAAATGATGCAAACATCAATTTTAAAAGCAGAGAAATTAAAATTTCGAAAATTATGAATTTTTCAAAATTTTTGGTAAAGTTGGGATTTTTTCATAAATAAAGGTGACATATTGACTCAAATTTATGACTTTCGTGAAGTACAGTATGTGTCACGAGAAAACAATCTCAGAATGGCTTGGATAAGTAAAAGTGTTCCAAAGTTATTACCACAGAGTGACACATGTCAGATTTTCAAAAATAAGCCTGGTCACGAAGGTGCAAAATGGCCCTGTCATTAAGGGGTTAAAATATTGCTCCTTAAGGAGCAACAGTGCAGCTTGCAAAATGAGCTGTATGTATCAGTCACACATACTGTATGTAAAGAAATATTTACAACTGGATACATACTGTATGTGAGATAAAGTAAAGATCTTGGGGGCAAGGACTTTCTATCACTAATTCCAGTGAAGAACATTACAGTCAGCTATTTCCATCTTGAAAACGGGAATCTTGTACACATTTCTTTAATTTCCATAATTTACCGACATCTTGAAGTAAACACATCCAGGTGTGATGAGTGAACCACAAGTATATTACTCATCCACCCACGAAAGCCTTATAGAGTGTGACTGAGTGTTCTTCCTGCAATGGGTGACTATTTTGTTTTACGATATTGCCACAGTGTTATGCCACAGGCAACCTCAATGACCCCTCAACAGGATGTAGAAAAGGAGGTCATACTCTTGGCTGTGATACAACCATTGATGTGCACCTGCCAGTCACTCTCTACTACTAGATTGTACTTTTCTCACCATAGCAAATTCAGCAGCATCTCGTATACAAACAGCTCTAAAACAAGTCCATCTGACTCATGTCCTAATAATTGTGACCTAGGCTGTGGAAGAGGATCTCAAAATGTGAGTCACAGGGCTGGAAAGTAGCCTGTCATGTATGATCTCCAGAGTCACTCCTTGTGATAACACTGCTCTCCACCATTACCTGCTAAGAATAAGTTTTAACGTTTCTTTGGACATCCATGCAACAGATTCCTTGTTATTATGCGACATCCGTTATCCACTAAAGTGGGACTTCCATGGCACAAAGGTCAAGTGTGAATAAGACCTTGGCAACAGAAAAAGCCTTTTTCATAAGGACTCAAGCAGTGAGGCATGTTTCTTTTGGTTTCATCTGGTAAGCTCAGTAGTGATGGGACATCCTACGCATCAAACGAAAAGGACAGGGGCAAGAAAATAATTTATAACCTAACTTTTCATATATATATTTAAAATGTGATACCACCATAGGATCCAAAAAAATCCCAAAACAGTTATCATATGTGCCCTAAATTCTCCAGATTTTGAAGTTTTTGCAGTAGCATTAGTGAAAAGATCAATCAGGGGGAGGAGATTGGGAGTAGAAATGTGCGAATCTATTCACCGCTTCGTAGATTCGTATCAAATCTTGGAAATTTTCAGCTGCAAAGCGAATCCGAATTTCTTTGCATTTGCTTCGTATTATTTGAAAATCTTCGCAAAATTTAACATGCTAACGATACGTACGATACGTTTGAAATGTACGAAACGTACGCATTCTGCGTGAGGCGGGACAATGACGATATGCCCACGCAAGAGCGGGAAAGTAAAGATACGCCCCCGCAGAACTGGAAAAAACCAGCCCGGCCCACCGGGATCTAACTATTTTGAAGATTGTGAAGTGAAGATTCCTTCCTCAGAACTCCACCCTCCTCTGAAGTCTGAACCAGTTTAGACCAGCGCTGACCTCAGAGCAAGAGGCAAGCATCATGGCTAAAAAACAGCTGCGCCCAAATTGGAATGAAATGTATATTGGGGACGAGTTCCCTGAACCATCGCCCACTCCAGACATCAGGGTGTCACAACTCTGCCAGAGAAACCCAGCTTCAGTGCCTGAGTCTTCCTTACCACCTGCTGAGGTTGCTGTTGCTGCAACTCGTGAGGCGGCTGGAGCATCTGCTGTGGCTCATGTGGCTGGAACGTCTGCTGTGGTTCGTGTGGCTGAGGAGCGTCTGCTGTGGATCGTGCGGCGAAGGCTGCTGGAGCGTCCACTTCACCGCCCAGGAGGAGATCCACCCCTTCCATACACCAGAACCCAATTGTTCCACCATCTGTGACGGCCCATGCACAGACCCTCTGGGACTATAAAACCACAGTGGAGGACTGGGTCATACATGTACTCGACCACCCTAGGCCGGGAGATCCTTCATTGGAATGCTGAAAGGGTACTGTGCTTTGGTTTTCCGTTGGGAGAGGGTCTGGCCTCCTGCAGGATGACAAGGAATATTTTGTGGGCCGCAGGTCAGTGAAACGGCTGTACCTGCCACAACATCGTCATAGCCTGTACGTGGGAGATCAGGTGGAGTACACCCCCATGGCATCCCTGAAAAGCCCATTTGCGACCGGTGTTACCCTTCTTTCAAAGCCTCTGGTGCCTACAACGAAACCAGAATTGTGGCCGGATGAACCACCAGGTCCAGGACGCTTGCGCTGCCTGCAGGAGTTCCCAGATGGCGTCCTCCGGTTCAGGGAAAAGCCACAGCTTTAGCCGGAGCCTTTGATTCCTTTGCTGCCAGCACCACCACCACCACCACAGTCCTTACAGCTGGGTCAACTGACCATGTTATCGTTCAATGATGGTGATCCACCAATACCAGCTGCCGTGGAAGATGAAGCCAGCAGCAGCCGGGGAAGCTGGGGCTTCCTCCCTGGATGCAATCTTTCCGGAACCGCTGCAGCCGGAAGTCCTTAACCCTGCTGTCTTGGCAGGAGGATCTGGAAAAGCGAAAATGGCTGCAGCGCACGCCAGCGTCACCACCACCCGGACTAGGTCAAGTTCAACTTCAGGAAGAAGAGGGCACTGGAGTTCCACCACCGCAGCGAACATGGCCTTCAAGAGGCAGGAGCGTCCTACGATGAGCTTCAGCAGCAGCTCGAGCGAGGAGAACTTCAGGTCCCTCATCTGAGGAACCCAACTACTGGCAGTGTCAAGGACACTGCAGGAGGACCTATGGGAGCCACACCATGGACTGCACCTGACGGGTGAGATACTAGTTGGCAGTTGTTTTTGTTTAGTTTGTGTTGCTCCCGTTTGACTCTAACCCTGATGGGCATGGCTGTCAGGACTGCCTTCATTCTGCAGAAAATTCCCTGTTGCACCAAAGTGCACCTATTTTCCTTTTTCCCCCCTTCTCAGGTTATTTGGGAGCCCCCTTTGCAAAAAGGGTTATCTATTTGCTGCTTTTTTCTAATATGGAATGTATTGCCCCGTTTGACTCTCACCCAGCTGGAGTGGACATGACTGTCAGGACTCCCCCATTCTGCAGAAAAGTCCCAGTTGCGCCTAAGCCCGCCTATTTTCCTTTTTACCTCCCTTCTCAGATTATTTGGGAGCCCCCTTTGCAAAAAGGGTTCTCTATTTGCTGCTATTCTCTATTATCCATGTGGATTACACATTACCTGTTTGGATTACAATTTTACCTCACATGGATTACAATTGAATTTTGGAATATGTGTTCCAGACAGACAGTGTTTTATCATTGCCAACTAGGAGCCATAAGGAAAGACTCAAACGTATATATGAGCCTTTTATGCTTGCAAATGTGAAATTGATTGCACTAAAATGTTTGCATACTTATGTCGTTGCTGTATTATAGTTACACTGTTTTTAATGGTTCAGCAATTTAGCCCATTGTGTGTATTCTTTTTCTGGTACTGCAATGTGTCCTATTATGCACTTATTGTATGGTGTTTTTAGTAAAATATTCACTTATTGATAGCTAGCAGCAGTGAGCACCTTATTTTTCTAGTTCATATGGACTGCCTCTAAAGATTGTACGCTGCGGTCTAGCCTCGTGCGTATGACGCATTCGCGCGTCAATAGTACGCTAAGGATTCGTATGCACTTTTGTATGCTGATGCTTACGTTTTGCATACTTTTAACTACGCTGACTATACGTACATAATTTGGGCAGGAATATTTGCAAAACAACGTGTTTTTTTTACGTAGATATGACGAATAAGTTTAATACAAATCTTGTAAGAAATTCAGCGAATATTCGGAGAAGCAAATTTTGAATGATTTTCTCATCTCTAATTGGGAGTGTGCACTACACAACAGGGAAACATTCTTGATCTTTTCTTTAAATACTTGAATACCTTATAGTCTTAATTTGAGAAGAGAAATGATGCTATATCATAGGCCTCGTTCATACCTCCGTGTCCGTTTAGCATCCATGAAAACAATCAGTCCGTGTTACATCCATGAAGATAGCCATGGAGGATCTGTGTTTGGTCCATGTGTCTGTTTCTCGTCCTCCATATGTCATTCATGTTCCAGGGACACTGCTCAGCTGAAAATAAACATGGACCAAACATGGATGCCATCTGTTTTGTGTATCTGATTTTCACAGACCTGTAGACCTCAATGGCCATGTTTGGTCTGCATCATGGACCATAGTAGTGCATTTCTCCATGATTCACACTTAGTATTTGATTAATTAATTAATTCAGTTTTTACTGCCAATAACAAGAATCATGTTCACACCTGATACTTGGACAACAGATTTGACTTTCATTGCCAATAATCCAAACCATGTACATACTTGGTACATGAGGAATCGATCCAGTTTTTACTGCTAATAATAGCAATCGTGCTCATATCTGGTATTTGAACAATTGATTTAGTAACAAGATCTATCTTCACACTTGGTATTTAAATAATTGATCAGGGTTTTACTGCTATCAAGAATCAAGTTCACACTTGGCGTTTGAATAGTCAAACCAGTAACAAGAACTATGTCCACACTTGGCACCTGAATAAGTGGTCTGGTTTTTGCTGCTGGCAGTGGGAACCATGTTTACACCTGGTATTTGAACAGTTGATCTAGTTTTCACTGCTATTTGTGTATAGCTACACGGTGACATATCAAGCAACTTTTCATATAATGTATTTTAATTGTGTTGCAATGCGACATGCTATGACTGCGACACAAAGCTCCTCCCCTACTATTTGTAAGTTCTCTCACATATATATTCTACACTAAAGGTTATGCCCCTTTCACACGAGCGGGAGACTCGCATGTCTCCCGCAACGCATCTACAGGGCTGGACTCGGCACTGACAGGGATCGCATAGCATTATATGCGATCCCAGTCAGTGCCGGAGTCCAGCCCTGTAGATGCGTTGCGGGAGACATGCGAGTCTCCCGCTCGTGTGAAAGGGGCATTAAAGGGGTTTTGCAGGTTTTTGATACTGATTAAAGTGAATAGGGCTGAGTGTGATACCAAACACAGCTGCTATACAATGTACAGGGCAGTGCTTCTTAGGCCTCATGCACACGAACATGTGCCGGCCGTAGCCGTGCTGCGGGCCGCATACGGCGGGTCCGCAATAAACGGGCACCGGCCGTGTGCAGCCCGCATCACGGATCGCGGACCCATTCACTTCAATGGGTCCGTGATCCGGGAGATGCGGAGCGGAGGCACGGATCGGAACACCACGGAAGCACTGCGGTGTGCTTCCGTGGTGTTTCTGGCCATGCCTCCGCACCGCAAAAAAGTAGCGCAAGCATTACTTTTTTGCGGTGCGGACCCTCGGATGCGGATCGCGGACCCCATTCAAGTGAATGGGTCCGCGATCCGCATGCAGTGGCCTCACGGTCAGTGCCCATGCATTGCGGACCGCAGTTTGCGGCCCGTAGCACGGGCACGGCCAGCACACGTTCGTGTGCATCAGGCCTTAAGCTGAGAGAAGGCCACAGTGCTACTGTGAGCGCCACTGCCTTCTCAAACAGCTGATTGGCAGCAGCCCCAAGTGTCAGACCCCAACTGATCAAATACTGATGACATATCCAGAGGATAGATCATCAGTATCAAAATCCTGGAAAACCCAGGATTTTAGGTAACCTGATGGTTACCTCTTGCATTGTAGCCTTATAATGTAGGACACAGGAAGCCTCATTGCTAAGAACAAGGGGTGTGATTAGTGTCACATGATCTGCTGATGTCAGGACACATCTCACTGCCCTAAGGCATGATGGGGTAGCAGACACATGACAAAGAAGGAAGTACGATTCAAGCATGGGGGATAAGAGAAAACTGGAAATGAGGTAAATTTGAAAAAAAAAACACTGAAGGAGGAATGAGAGTTAGATTAATTGATGAAAATAACTTTAGAGTGAAAAGTATTTTATGCCACAAACCCTTTATCCACTCCAGTCCGTGCGGCTCAGATCCTACAGGCACAAGGAAGCGTGAGCTGGCTACAAGCTTTTTTATCTAAATTCTCCACACATTCAAAGGAAAAAGAGCACCCAAATACAGATATCGAGGGTTGTTTACAAAGGCCGACTTTTTACGCCAGTCTTTTTTTTTTCGCTTTGCGCGCTGCCGGAGGAGTCACAAGCCTCATCATAAATTAGGTGACTCCTCCGGCAGCGCGCAAAGCGAAAAAAAAAAGACTGGCGTAAAAAGTCGGCCTTTGTAAACAACCCAGGATATCTGTATTTGGGTGCTCTTTTTCCTTTGAATGTGTGGAGAATTTAAATAAAAAAGCTTGTAGCCAGCTCACGCTTCCTTGTGCCTGAAGGATCTGAGCCGCACGGACTGGAGTCTGTGCACCTAGAGTAAAAAGTATTCCCTTGACTGAAGTAGTTTTTACTCCTCTTTTACACCTGTTTTCAGATATAAATTTTATTAAATTATATTTTATTAAAACATATTGTCTCATGTGCATTTAAAAAGTTGCAGAGTGGTAATGCGACTATTTTTACACCAAAAATTGACATAAAATGTACATAAATTACCCCCATCTTCTCTGCACAAGATTTGCATAAGTAGACCAAGATACAAGGCAGTATACACTTCCTGGTTCAATAAGGAAGGATCTTATCATCTCAGAGGGCTTCTCCAGGGGTTTCAGACATTTAATTGTATGGATATGAATTGTATTGGTCCTGATGGTGGGAAAAAGTTGGAGTCTTGAGCTATCACTCCCTAAAATTCCACTATAAAGCCCTGACTGGATCATTGCCCTGACACTTGTGCCCATCTTTATGTCTATTAGACTATTCTTTGCCCCATTAGGTAAGAATTGGGCCAAACTGACTGAAAAGAAGAGAATATCGGGAGTCATTTACAAAGACTGGCCATTTACGCTGGTCTTTATTTACCCCCTTCGCTGCCGGAGGATTTGCCTAACTCATGACTTGACTTTAAATTGGGCGCACCTCTGGCAGTTTGTGCATCTGGAGTAAAAACCAGCCCCTGATTGAAGTAGTTTTTACTCCTCTTTTACGCCTATTTTTAGACATATTCCCAGCCTCACCACACCCTTGTTTAAAAAGTCAGCCTTGCAACCTTTTTCCAATTTCCTTTTTTTTATATGTTTCTGTTATTTTTGTCTTAGAAAACTAATTTAATAAAGCTGTTTTGTTCTGAGCTCTTCAGAGCATGGGCAGACAATGTCTTATGAAGCTTCTGCCATGGCTACCCCTGTACCTGGCTATTAGAGATGAGCGAATGTGCTCGTAACGAGCACTGTAGCGCTCTGCTCCCCTGCGCTCGCATGGGCGCAGGCATGCAGATCCGTCGGGTGAGGAGGACGGATCCGGATGCCTGCGCCCATGCGAGCGCAGGGGAGCCGAGCGCTACAGTGCTCGTTATGAGCACGTTCGCTCATCTCTACTGGCTATGTCTGACCTAAATTTGACCTAAAATTTGGATCTAAAATTTGTAACATAGACCTTCTTGTTTAGCAATTATATTGAGCGAATTAGAAGACTCTTTATAATTCCAGTCATTATAAGTTATCTATTAGACAAGAATGGGGATGCCATACCCCTTAAAACCTCCCAAAATGAACAGAGCAGCAGGTGAAACTGTAGCTCCATTCTTCTCTATGAAATTTCTAGAAATATCTGAGCAAGAAATATATAAGCGCTGTACTCGGCTGTCTCTGGAAATCCCTAGAGATGAGTAGAGCTGCAGTGCACATGCTCGACCTGCCACTCCATTTGTTTCCAGAGGGGGACAGCTGCTCTCATGAATAGTGGAGTCCCACCGTTAGACCACCACTGATTAGATAGTTATCCTCTGTCCTGTGGATAGGAGATAACTTGTAACAACCTCTTTAATGCCGGAATCACACAATCAGCTTTTGGTTCACTTTTGATGCAGTTTTTTGAACCAAAGCCAGGAGTGAATTCAGAAGGAATGGGAACTATAGAGGAAGGACTTCTACTTTCTTATGGATCCCCTGCTGGCTTTGATTCAAAAAACTGCATCTGCATGAGTTTTCAGCCTAAGGGCATGTTAACACAATGTTTTACTGACATTGATTTCAGTACATTTTCAACTCCAAAATCCAATTAAAAACATCAAAAGTCACATTAATGGGAATCAGGGTAGCAGATTTTACATGCTTGTACAGTATCTATGTACAACTGCAAGTTCACCCCAGAAATCTGAGGCTGACCCATGATTCCACAGCAAATACATGCATTCCCTGTGTGAACATACTCTAAACCTCAAGATCACAAATTGACTTCTGGTTATAATAGTGCAGACTAATATGTGGCTAAAACAACTGCATTTAAGAACAGTGGTCTCAAGTTAGCGTAGTTGCATTAACTACAACTTCAAGCATGCCCTGAGAGTGCAAGGAGTTGTAGTTCTGCAACAGAGAGCAGCACGTTGGACCTTCCACTTTCAAGGATACCTGGAACTGGATAATTTAAAGAGGACCTGTCATGTCTGTTTTTATAAGGTTTTGTTGCAACGTTTTATAACTAACTTATTCGTAGAATCTACGTAAAAAAAAAAAACAAACACATTTTTGCGAACATTCCTGCCCAAATTACGTAGTACAGTCAGCGTAGTTAAAAGTACGCAATATGTAAGCATTAGCGTACATAAGTGCGTACGAATCCTTAGCGTACTATTGATGCGCGAATGCGTCATACGCACGAGGCTAGGCCGCAGCGTACAATCTTTAGAGGCAGTCCATATGAACTAGAAAAATAAGGTGCTCACTGCTGCTAGCTATCAATAAGTGAATAATTTACTAAAAACACCATACAATAAGTGCATAATAGGACACATTGCAGTACCAGAAAAAGAATACACACAATGGGCTAAAGTGCATAAAGTGCATAAGTATGCAAACATTTCAGTGCAATCAATTTCACATTTGCAAGCATAAAAGGCTCAGATATACGTTTGAGTCTCTCCTTATGGCTCCTAGTTGGCAATGATAAAACACTGTCTGGATCACACATTCCAAAATTCAATTGTAATCCACGTGAGGTAAAATTGTAATCTAAACAGGTAATGTGTAATCTATATGGATAATAGAGAATAGCAGCAAGCAGAGAACCCCTTTTGCAAAGGGGGCTCCCAAATAACCTGAGAAAGGGGTAAAAAGGAAAATAGGCGCGCTTAGGTGCAACTGGGACCTTTCTGCAGAATGGGGGGAGTCCTGACTGACAGCCATGTCCACTCCAGCTGGGTGAGAGTCAAACAGGGGCAATACATTACATTAAAAAGCAGCACATAGAGAACCCTTTTTGCCAAGGGGGATCCCAAATAACCTGAGAAGGGGATAAAAAGGAGTATAGGCGCACTTCGGCGCAACAGGGAATTTTCTGCAGAATGGGGGGAGTCCTGACAGCCATGCCCATCTGGGTGATAGTCAAACGGAGGCAACACAAACTAAACAAAAACAACTGCCAATTAGCATCTCACCTGTCAGGTGCAGTCCATGGTGTGGCTAGTAGTTGGGTTCCTCAGATGAGGGACCTGATCTCCTCCTCGCCCGAGCTGCTGCTGAAGCTCATCAGAGGACGCTCCTGCCTCTTGTAGGCCATGCTCGCTGCGGTGGTGGAACTCCAGTGCCCTCTTCTTCCTGAAGTTGGACTTGACCGGGTCCGGGTGGTGGTGATGCACGCTGCAACCATTTTCGCTTTTCCAGATCCTCCTGCCGGGACAGCAGGGGTAAGGACTTCCGGCTGCAGCGGTTCCAGAAAAGTTGCATCCAGGAAAGAAGCCCCAGCTTCCCCGACTGCTTCTGGTTTCATCTTCCACCGCAGCTGGTATTGGTGGACCACCGTGGATTGGAAGGTGAACGATAACGTGGTCAGCTGACCCAGCTGTAAGGACTATGGTGGTGGTGGTGCTAGCAGTCCAGGAATCAGAGGCTCCGGCTGAGGCTGTGGCTTTTTCCTGAACCGGAGGATGCCATGTGGGAACTCCTGCAGGCAGCGCAAGAGTCCTGGACCTGGTGGTTCATCCGGCCACACTTCTGGTTCCATTGTAGGCACCAGAGGCTTTGAAAGGAGGGTAACCCCGGTCGCAAATGGGCCTTTCAGGGCCTTTCCATCCTCGTCATCCTGCAGGAAGCCAGACCCTCTCCCAACTGAAAACCAAATCACAGTTCCCTTTCGGCGTTCCAATGAAGGATCTCCCCGCCTAGGGTGGTCGAGTACCTGTATGACCCAGTCCTCCACTGCGGTTTTATAGTCCCAGAGGGTCTGTGCATGGGCCGTCACAGATGGTGGAACAATTGGGTTCTGGTGTATGGAAGGGGTGGATCTCCTCCTGGGCGGCAAAGTGGACGCTCCAGCCGCCTCCGCCGCACGAGCCACAGCAGACGCTCCAGCCGGACGAGCCACAGCAGACGTTCCAGCCGCACAAGCCACAGCAGACGTTCCAGCCGCACGAGCCAAAGCAGATGTTCCAGCCGCACGAGCCACAGCAGATGCTCCAGCCGCCTCACGAGTTGCAGCAACAGCAACCTCAGCAGGTGGTAAGGAAGACACAGGCACTGAAGCTGGGTTTATCTGGCAGAGTTGCGACACCCTGAAGTCTTGAGCGGGTGGTGGTTAAGGTAAGTCGTCCCCAAAATAAATCTCGTTCCAATTTGGACACAGCTGTTTTTTAGCCATGATGCTTGCCTCTTGCTCTGAGGTCAGCGCTGGTCTAAACTGGTTCAGACTTCAGAGGAGGGTGGAGTACTGAGGGAGGAGTCTTCACTCCCTATACGTGCAAAGCAGTTAGATCCCGGTGGGCCGGGCTGGTTTTTTCCAGTTCTGAGGGGGCGTATCTTTACTTTCCCACTCTTGCATGGGCATATCGTCATTGTCCCGCCTCACGCAGAATGCGTACGTTTCTCATTTCATACATATCGTACATATCATTAGCGTGTTAAATTTTGCTAAGATTTACGAATAATACAAAGCTAATCCAAAGAAATTCGGATTTGCTTTGCAGCTGAAAATTTCCAGGATTCGATACGAATCTACGAAGCGGCGAATAGATTCGCTCATCTCTAATTTTAAGTCATCTGATCTGTTCCTTTTTTTCAACTTTTTTAATTTATCTAAGAGGGTGTCTAGAAGAATTATGAATTCATCTGAATATTCATGTGAGTGATGCCTTTTTGCTTCTGCCTGATGTGCGCTTGTCCTGCGTTCACCTTAACACTTGCGATGCCAAGGGGCATACATCCAATAATCAATACATTTCTCATCCTACTGACAGCAGAGGGGTTAAGGAGCACACTTTAATCTTCTGATAGCAGCTATTTTCTTCTGAGCCAGGTTTAAGACATTTAAATATTTGCTCTCTAGTGAAATGACATTCTTCTGTATACCGGCCAATTTGTATTGAATTAGTCAGATCCTTATCCTCATGGTTGCACTCGGCATATATTCTTAGGAAGGAATGTTACCTGCAGCGTTTCTCCAACAGTAGGAACCGAACATGTCACAGCAAAGACAGATGGAGATATTTCAAACAAAACAAAGTAAAATAATTCCTTGCAAGGTCCAAGGGAGTAGTGCCACTTTAAAAGGGTTTTCCGAGAATAATACATTTTAGCTAATGCCCTCAGCCTGCCTCTGTAAAGAGGAAATTCATACTTACCTGCTCCCTTACGCTCTGGTCTTCTGTGCTGCCTCCGCTGTGTCCATGTTCTGGTCTCAACATTGCTTACATCTACCACTGACTTCAGCAGTGATGTGTTGCTTGTGGTCATGTCACTGCTGAAGCCAGTTATTGGCAGCATTGGAGCACATGACCTTGTTGAACCGGATTTCAACACTGCTTGGACTGGAACATGGACACAGTAGAGGCAGCATGGAGGACCAGAGTGGCAGGGAGCAGGTAAGTATGACTTTTCTGTTTACGGAGGCAGGCTGCTTAGATAAAAAGTAATTATTACCAGAAAACCCCTTTAAAGTATCAGATCATGAGTGGAACTCATGAAAGTACCAGCCAGGAAAATACAATTAATTAGGAATGGTGTGAAGTGGACTCTTCTACATCCATGATGATGTAGCCTTCATATAGAGGGGTGGACAGGCCATAAACCCTACAGGAAAATTTCCCGATGGGCAGATGCCCAGTGGTCTGCTAGAGTCCACCTTACAGCTGCTCACCATGTACATATAGATCTGATGGTCCTAGCATTAATTAATTAATGCTAAGAACAACAGGTATTTATGTACCTGGCCAGTGAATTGAATACTGTGGGACAGCATTTTTTTGCTGCACTGTAGTATTTGTTTCTGCTGGACTGGTATTTTGGTTTGCACTATGGTACTGCTGGCCCTGCCCACCTCTGTTGTTACTGCCTACTTGTGCGGCCCACCTACAACATGAAGCAACTTTTTTTTTTTTTTCCAAGGCCTTTTTAAAGGCTTATGTACACCTTTGGAGGCATTTTTTTTATTTTTGCATTGCATCATGTTTTCAATGAGTTTTTATTAAAAATTAGCAGAAGGACCCCGCTTCGCCAGGGTATATTTAATCTATTTCATTTAATGTTTGTGTGTGTCATTAAAAGATATCAACAGTGACCTCTACAGCACCCCATCTCCTTAACAGTGACCTCCACAGCCCCCCACCCTTTTACACTGATCCCCCCTACAGTGCCCCATCTCCTTAAAATGGGACCTCCACAGCAGCCCACCCCCTTAACTTTGACCTTCACAAGAGCCTGCCCCTTTAACAGTGAGTTCCACAGCACCTCACCCCCTTAACAGTGGCCTCTACAGCACCCACCCCTTAACACTGACCATAGGTTACAGTCCCCTTAACTGACCTCCACCATTCCTGGCCCCCTTGACAGAGACCTTCACAGCAATTGCCCCTTTAACAGTGACCTCACAATACCCTGCTGCTTTAACAGTGAACTCCACAGTGCCTGCCCCTTTAACTGTGATTTTCACAGCAGCCTGCCCCTAGGGTGGCTAGAGGTCCGGTTTTAGGCGGGACAGTCTGGCTTTCAGACTCCCTGTCCTCTGTCCGGCGCAGGGCCTGGACGGACACAGGGATGTCCTTTTGAACAGCTCACTCGCAGACAGCAGCACTGTGCAGTCTGAGTGTGTGCTGCAGAGAGAAAGTCACCCTCCCTCCCACCCCTGCAGCTGACAGAAGTAGATTTTCACCTTCATTTTTTCAATCCTCGTCGGCTGTGGAGTGGGAGGGGGTGTGGCTTAGTGGGACATGGGGATGGGGTTTTAAAGTCCTTCTTTGAGGGTGGCCTGAATTACAGGTCAATGCCATGGTAATTTATGAGGAAACACAGTGGGCAGCAGTGGAAGAAAACATATTTTATTAATACTGAATGGTAAATATGTGAAAGTTACATTAATGATGGTAATGATGGATGATGATTTAATCAAAAACGTGAGTTATATTTATGGTAACCGGAATACCCCTATAACAGTGTCATCCACAATTAACTGTCACTTTAAAGCTGACCTACAGCAGTGAAGAAAAATGGCTGGGTTGTTATGGAAACCTGTTGTAAAACTGTGTGTATGTGGAGAGTAAGGGCCTACGAGCTTCTATTGGCTGATAAGGGTCATGTGACCAGACGTCTATTGGCTAATGCATTTTTTAGGAATATCTCCGGAACGGTAAGTCCTAGAGAGCTGGGACCTGGCCTAAAACCTTCCCAGACACCTGACATACCCGTGTGCCAAATTTCGTGATTGTAAATGCGACTGCGGATTTCTTTTTCTTTTGCTCCTTCAGGAGATGAGCACTGCCAAAGGTGTCTACCAACTTCTTATCTCTCTACATCTATGGAAATAAAATTCAAACATGGCGCCCCCAATGAGTAGTCACATGATCTACATCAATGTTTCTTAAAGGGGTTCACCTCCAAGCAACATTTACCATCCATTTACAAGGTAGGTGCTAAACGTATGATGGCAGGTCCAATTGCTGGGACTCCCACAAATCATGAGAATGGAGCAGCAGAGCAAATGAATGACCACCATTTTGTCACTGTCTAAGTGAATGGACCAGTGGTCACAAAGCTCTCTACCGCTCCATTCATACAGGGAACTCGGGGACCCCTGTTCTCATGATTGGTAGGCTTCACCCAGCATCAGAAACCAATGACTATACATTTATCATCTATCCTGTCAGGTAATGTACCCCTAGGGCCTGCCTTGGCTGGAGATACACTTTAATACATTAGGTATTTTCTTGGATACCAGGATTAAATGAAATCACCTCTCAGACTTATGTCTAAGTAATCTGAAGGCTACACATTTAAGGAATTCCAATGACTTCTTGTAATATGAAGCCCATGTGCACATACAGTGCGAGCTTTGAAATTTATGTTGATGAACTTGACCCACAGAGTTTTAATCATCCTTCTATCTCAAGCGGTTTAACCAGCTGCACAATTTGCCAACGTCTTCAGAGATACGTACCCAAATAATTAAAAAATATGACAGGAGGCATTCCTCAAATTAATTCAGCAAAACTCATTAAAGGGAAATATTTGGCAGAATTAATATGAATGCTGTTGACATAAGTCTGGCTTAGAAATATTGATATAGAAATATTTCATGACAAATTATTTTTACATAGCATGAGTCTATTTAGTTTGGCCGTACACTACATTGTTAATTAGCCACGGGATAAATGAAGAAGGATGGATCTGCACAGGGATTCCTTGATATTATATACTAAGGTAATATTTTTTTAACATTAAAGTAGCTTAGTATCATTAAGGCTTTGGTGCAAAGGGGTAGATAGGGGTTAAACCAGGATGGGGGGGGGAGCGGGCACATCTGTTGTCTCAGTGTGGCCCCACAGGTAACACCACACCATGACCACTACCAATACCACTAAAGAGTGACTGAATAATAGTCCCACCATACTGTTACTAAAACACTGTACAAAGACCACTATTACCATCATACAGTGACCATACAATGTAGATAGTAGACTTTCTCTGCCAGAACAGCCTGACTGAAGATTTTAGTGATAGTTTGAAACTAGCCAAAGTTATATCCAATGACTTAAATTTCATCTCTCCGACTGGAATCACTGACTTTCATAGTCGTCTGTCCCTTGTGTTCCATGAACAGGTAATACTCCTTGTGCCTCACATACAATTGTTGTTACCAGTACCATACTGTGGAGGAGATCCCTGCATGTAAATGCACCGTAAGCAATTACCGGGAAGCAACTATTCCTTCCCAACAATCATCTGCTCAATTGAGCAGTGTAAAGGGGCTTTATCTCATATCTATCTATCTATCTATCTATCTATCTATCTATCTATCTATCGGGATTGGTAGCAGATAGAAAAATGGTTCTTACCTTCTTTGAAAGCTGGCATTCCAAGGTTTCAAATGATACCACATCAATTTATCCAGTATATCAGAAGATATAGCTGTTAGAAATCGAGTCGGGAGAGAAAGCTGCTTTTACTTTCACTTTCAGCACGGCACTTGGGAGCTGTTTTCCAGCAGAATAAAAGTGCTTTTTTTCTGGACATGGAATAAAGACACAAAGTGCACACAGGTATGTCTGGGTTGTGTCTGCAATCTTATATGGGGCACCGTTGTTAGTTATATAGGTGAAAAACAGGTGAAAGACTCCCTTTAAAGGTTTCACAAAATAATATATTTGTCAATTCGCTATCCAGCAGTTCATTCATTCATTATATATTACTCATTTAACTTTTAGGAAATGGCGGTAAACATTTGTAAAAGAAAGGAAACAACTATTCTGGAAGTTCCTGGGAATTGTGCTGAACAATAGTCTGATGAGCTTCTGATCCAGTCACGTTTTACCAACGGAGGGGAATTAGAAAAACAGATTTTCAGCTGGAGAATCATAAAAGTATAATTACTGTATAAAGCCTATCAGCGTCTGTTGGGTTATCCCATGTTGGAAATATTGCTCTACTTATAAATCTAACAGTAAAAAATTAACTAATGGAAAGAACAAATATTTTCTGCTAATTTCACACGTTGCAGAATTGCTGCTGATCTTCGGTTCAGATACTGCACAATAATCTGAAACAATTTATATTTCTATGAATTTGGATAGAGTTTTAAAATCCCCATCCACATAAAGTGGAAGACAAAAATCTATGTAGAATTCAGGGAGCGCTGCTGATTTTCTAGTCCATTTTTTAGCGGATTTGTCAACAAAAAAATGATATTTTTCAGTTATTACAAATCTGCCGCAGGTGAACATGTCTTTAACGTCTATGTCCACTTCTTTAAGCTATTTTGTTTTCCTCTATTTCATGTAAAATAAAAAATATGAACCGGAACTTTCCATCTGATCATCTTTAAAAATCTTCAACTGTTCTGTGTATACAACACCTATGCCAAGCAGTTCTATGTGTCTTGATAGCTATTATAGCTATTATACTTTGGCTACAGTATATATAGTGCCTTGAAAAAATAGTCATACCCCTTGAACTTTTTCACATATTTTCACGTTACACCCACAAGCTTAAATGTATTTTATTGGGATTTTTTGTGATAGACCAACACAAAGTAGCAAGTATGTGTGAAGTGAAAATAAAATGATACATGGTGGCGTGCATTTCTATTCAGCCCCCCTGAGTCAATAATTTGTAGGACCACCCATCCCTGTAATTAGAGCTGCAAGTCTTTTGGGGTATGTCTCTACCAGCTTTGCACATCTAGAGGTTGACATTTTTGCCCATTCTTCTCTTGATTAATAGCTCAAGCTCAGTCATATTGAATGGAGAGTGTCTGTAAACAGCAATTTTCAAGTCTTGCAACAGATTCTCAATTGGATTTAGGTCTGGGCTTTGACTTTGCCATTCTAACACATGAATATGCGTAGATCTAAACCAGGGATCAGCAACCTCCGGCACTCCAGGTGTGAAATTACATCTCTCATCATGCACACTTGCTTGGCTGTTCTCTGAGCTCCCACAGAAGTGAAAGGAGCATGCTGGGAGTTGTAGTTTCACAACAGCTGGAGTGCTGAAGGTTGCTGATCCCTGATCTAAACCATTCCATTGTAGCTCTGGCTGTATGTTTAGGGTCGTTGTCCTGCTGGAAGGTGAACCTCCACCCCAGTCTCAAGTCTTTTTCAGCCTCTACTAGGTTTTCCTCCAGGATTGCCCTGTATTTAGCTCCACCCATCTTCCCATCAACTCTGACCAGCTTCCCTGTCCCTGCTGAAGAAAAGCGTTCCCACAGCATGATGCTGCCACCACCATGTTTCACGATGGGGGTGATGTGTTCAGAGTCATGTACAGTGTTAGTTTTCCGACACTCCTAACGTTTCGCATTTAGACCTAAAAGTTAAACTTTGCTCTCATCTGACTGACCAGAGCACCTTCTTCCACATAATTGTTGTGTCCCCTACATGGCTTGTGGCAAATGGGACTTCTTATGGCTTGCTATCAAAAAGGGCTTTCTTCTTGCCACTTTTCCATAAAGGCCTGATTTGTGGAGTGCACAACTAATAGTTGTCCTGTGGACAGATTCTCCCACCTAAACTGTGGATTTCTGCAGCTCCTCCAGATTGACCATGGGCCTCTTGGCTGCTTCTCTAACTAGTACTGACCGGTCATGTCTTGGTAGGTTTGCATTTGTGCCATACTCCTTTCATTTTCAAATGAAGGGTTGAACAATGCTCTGTGAGATGTTCAGAGCTTGGGATATTTTTTATAACCTAACCCTGCTTTACACTTCTCCACAACTTTATCCCTGACCTGTCTCGTGTGTTCCATGGTTTCCATGATGCTTTTTGATCACTAATGTTCTCTAACAAACCTCTGAGGCCTTCACATAACAGCTGCAGTTATACTGAGAATACATTACACACAGGGGGATTCTATTTATTAATCAGGTGACTTCTGAAGGCAATTGGTCACACTGGATTTTATTTAGGGGTATCAGAGTACAGGAGGCAGAAAAGAAAAAAGCAAACATACTTTCCAGCTTTTTATTTATTAAAAATTTTGAAAACCATGGATCACTTTCTTTTCACTTCACACATACCGTATTTTTCGCTTTGTAAGACACACTTTTCCCCCCCAAAAGTAGGGGGAAAATGGCCATACATCTTATAAAGCGAATACTAGTGAGCGCTTCCATTATGGAAGCGCTCACTAGTATGTAATAGGTGCCGGGAGCGGGAAACATACTTACCCTCCTGTGCTGCGGCTCCGCTCCGAGTCCGGCGCTCCTCTTCCTTTTTCTAGCGGCGTTGCACTGTCCGGACAGCATACGGCCTCAGGACGTAGTGCGCGCACTCTGACCTGACGCTGCACGCAGTCAGGTGACAGTGCAGTGCCGGCAGAGAAGACAGAGGAGCGCCGGACCCGGAGCGGAGCCGCGGCGCCGGAGAGGTAAGAGAAGTTTTTATTTTAATAGGGCTGGGTGGGCTGATCTGAGGTCTGATGGGGCACAATGGGCTGATCTGAGGTCTGATGGGGGCACAATGGGCTGATCTGAGGTCTGATGGGGGCACAATTGTCTGGTCTGATGGGGCACAATGGGCTGATCTGACGTCTGATGGGGGGCACAGTGGGCTAATATGGGGAAACAGTGGGCTGATCTGAGGTCTGATGGGGGCACAGTGGGCTGATCTGAGGTCTGATGGGGGCTACAGTGGGCTGATCTGAGGTCTGATGGGCACAATGGGCTAATCTGAGGTCTGATAGGGGCACAATGGGCTGATATGGGGGCACAGTGGGCTGATATGGGGGCACAGTGGGCTGATCTGAGGTCTGATGGGGGCACAGTGGGCTGATATTGTGGCACAGTGGGCTGAATTGAGGTCTGATAGGGGCACAGTGGGCTGATCTGAGGTCTGATGGGGGCACAGTGGGCTGATATGGGGGCACAGTGGGCTGATTTGAGGTCTAATGGGGGTCTGAAAGGGCTGATCTGAGGTCTGATGTGATATCCTGAAATTTATAGGGGGGTCTGATATGAGGCCTGATGAAAAATATTTTTTCTTATTTTCCTACTCTAAAATCTGGGGTGCGTCTCACTGCTTTGTGTTGGTCTATCATTTAAAATCCCAATAAAATACATTTATGTTTGTGGGTTTAACGTAAAAAATATGGAAAAGTTCAAGGGGTAAGAATACTTTTTCAAGGCACTGTACATGATCTTCTACATATTTGGTAGTGTCACACACTCGATGGAATATAAAGAGGCATTAGACTTATATTTTATATTTCTTCGATTTTCATCCTTATTTTTTAATTACTAGCGTGATGTGTGTAATTCTCAGCTCCCAGCATGACTAACTGACTGCTGATGTGTACTAAACTTGTCAGCCAATTCTTTGCTTGGAGCCTTAACCCCCGTGCAGGGAAGAGCCTATAGTGAATCAGATCTTGGCAGATTTGTTGCAGAAAGTGTGTGTCATTTCTGAGAACTGGTCCTTCATTACAGAGGTATAGATGGAATAGCTCTCCTCTCCGCACTTCTATCTCAGGAACGCAGGGCTGCAAACCCCAATGTGTTTCACTTCCACCATCGTAAATCTTAACGGCTTTTCTACATGAGGTTCTGAGTCAACAACTCTGGGGATGGCCCAACACATAGGAAATATTGGCTAATAAAACATATTGTCACCTATGTAGAATGTATGGGGTTTGCACTTTTTAAATCATGTAATATTCCAGGCCGCAGGATTAGTTTGTAACTTACACCTTTGCTGGTGCGTTTGGGCAGTTCTTGCTAAAATAATGCACTAGAGAGGGGTACACCCTTGAAATAATTTTTATTTCTTGTAAATAAAAAAGCATTTTAATAATTTATAAATTCATGTAATAGTAATGTTATTAGCAGTAGTATTAATTAATAGTAGTATTTATAATTCTATAATATTAAATGAAATAATACATTGCATTTATATATAAAATTAGTCTACTATATTATTAGTTATTTTGGTTTATAGATAAATATGAGATAGATAGACAGATATATCCCAACTAGAGATGAGCGAGCATGCTCGTCCGAGCTTGGTGCTCGTTCGAGTATTACGGTACTCGTAAGTGCTCGCTGCTCAGACGAGTATCTCGCCATGCTCGAGGAAATGGCATCTTCCGCATTGTGAATTTTTGGCGCCTATAAACTCAGCCAATCACAAGCCAGGAGACTCTGCGGTACACCCAGCATCAGGTGGGGCCCTTACATGTCGATAGCAGGGGTTGGCTGGCCTGATCGGGTGACCCTGGAATATACTAGTGACTGCCCGCGGTGCTCGGCTCAGATGCTGTCTGGATGTCGTTAAGGACAGAGCTGCTGCATTTCAGTGAGAGTGTTAGGGCCTGCATTTAGTTCTTTGTTAGGCAGGAGTGATCTCAAAAGAACCCAACAGCCCTTCTAAGAGCTACAAGACATTTTTTTTGTCTCCTGGCTGGGCTGGCTGGCACTAGTAGTGCAGCTATCGCCATATATAACCCTTTTTTTTATTGTTTTATCTCAGTGATACAAATCCATTTCATACAGCAGTGTGGAACCATTCTGTGTGTCACAGTTCAGCTGTCCACTCACCACAAACCACAATCCGTATTTTCTGTCCAGGTGACCCATACTGTACGTCACGTAAATACGGTCTTTTGCTTTCACTGATATAGCTACATTACAAAAATCTCTGTGCAACATTTGTCTGGGTTGCAGTCAAAATAGCCACTGTCAGCAGGGGCTGAGTTTGCTCTCTGATAGTTTCTGCACGTCACGTTAAAAAAAAATATATATATATATATAAAAAATATTTAAAAAAATATATAAAAAAATAGTTTTTTTGTTGTTTTATCTCAGTGATACAAATCCATTTCACACAGCTGTGTGTAACCATTCTGTGTGTCATAGTTCAGCTGTTCAGTCAGCACAATCCGTATTTTCTGTCCAGGTGACCCATTCTGTACATCACGTCAGTGAAAAAGGTCTTTTGCTCTCACTTATACAGCTACATTACAAAAATCTCTGTGCGACATTTGTCTGGGTTGCAGTCAAAATAGCCACCGTCAGCAGGGGCTGAGTTTGCACTCTGATAGTTTCTGCACGTCACGTTAAAAAAAATATATATATATAAAATAAAAATATTTAAAAAATATATATCTAAGAAAATAGTTTTTTTGTTGTTTTATCTCAGTGATACAAATCCATTTCACACAGCTGTGTGTAACCATTCTGTGTGTCACAGTTCAGCTGTTCAGTCAGCTGTTCATTTTTTACAAAATAATTTTTAAAAAAATGGCGTGGGGTCCCCCCCTTTTTTCCTTTTCCAGCCAGATACAACCAGCAGCGGCAGCCTGGCACTACCAGGGTGGGAAGGGACACGGTTATTGGCCCTTCCCAGCCTAATGGTACCAGCCTGCAGCCGCCCCAGAGCCAGACCCTCAATTTTGAAGGTCCGGTCCTGCGGGTACCCGGCTCTTCCTGGCACCCCTGGTGGCGGTGGGTGCCGAGGTAATAATGTTGGGTTAGTGCTGGCCTGCCATACCGGCAAGCACTAAGCCCAGTATTAGTAATCAGGGCCGTCTGTAGATAGCCATAATTACTAAAACTGTAGTATTGGAGAAAAAAAAAATACACACACACAAGTATAAAACATTTTATTGAAACAAACACTCCCCCAGACCCCTGTTTGACCATTTTATTAAAAAAAAAAAA
>ONZH01015284.1:0-75346 GCA_900303285.1 Rhinella marina
GGTATGTTATACTGCTGCTCCTACACTTGATTTAATGTGCTTTATATTCATTGGTGGCGCAGTGCGCCAAGTCTTTTTTTAATTATATGTATTTAAATTTGGCGACTAAAAATTTAATTTGGCTCTTAAATTTTTCAGTTCAGGAGCCAATGGCTCCTAGATATTTTTTTTTAGTCTGGGGCACTGCAACCGCACTTGGTGCAAAGTATAACAGTACCTTTAACAATACCCTACTGAGGGGATCCATGTGGAGGAATCTACGTTTACTTGTCGTTTTATGCTGACTTCTGTCAAAGAGGATTTGTTATTCACAATATGTAATATATAAAGCTGAGTGTGTGTGTGTGTGTGTGTATGTCCGCTAAAGGAATCCGTACCTCTGCAGCTACAATCACAAAATTTGGCACACATGTACATCAGGTGTCCGGGAATGTTTTAGAACAGTTTTCAGCTCTCCAGGACGTACCGTTCCTGAGATATTCCCAAAAAATGCATTAGCCAATAGTAGCCTGATCCCATGGCCCTTATCAGCCAATAGAAGCTCACAGGCAGTCTCCACACACCAGGTTTCTATGACAACTTAGCCAGTTCACTGCTGTAGGTCTGCATTAAAGAGGCAGAGCACTGTGGATGACAATGGTAAAGGGGTATTTTGTTTACCATAAATATAACTTATGTTTTAGACTAATTCATCATCAATCATTACCTCATATAATGTAAATTTCACATATTTACTGTTCAGTAGTAATAAAAGATGTATTCTTCCACTGCTACCCACCTTACTCCTAAATTACTATGGCATCGACCTGTAATTCAGGCCACCGTCAAAAGAAGGACTTAAAAGCCCCACCCCCAGATCCCACTAAGTCACGCCCCTGACTCAGTCAGACCACGCCCCTTCCATGCCGCATTTGACCGGGATTAAAAATATAGGTAAAAATCACCTTCTTTCAGCTGCAGAGGTGGGGGGAGGGTGACTTTCTCCCTGCAGCTCATTGCTCAGACTGCACAGTGCTGCTGCTGAGAGTGAGCTGTTCAAAAGGACATCCCTGTGTCCATCCAGGCCCTGCGCATGACAGAGGACAAGGAGTCTGAAAGCTTGACTGTCCAGCCTAAAACAAGACCTCTGGCCACCCTAGGGGCAGGCTGATGTTAGGGTGGCCAGATGTCCGGCTTTAGGCTGGATAGTCCAGTTTTCTGGCTACCTGTTCTCCGTCCGACGCAGTGCCTGGACAGACACAGGGATGTCCACCCTTTCAGTAGCTCACACTCAGACAGCTTCTCCTCCGTGTCTTCACGGAGCCAGGGGGGCGTGGCCTCATGTTTAGTGGTGTGTCTTCATGGGAACTGGGGGCGCTGTTTCACGTTTGGGGGAATGGCCGGTGAGGTCTGGCTTTCTGGGGTGAAGACAGTGGCCACTCTAGCTGCTGTAGAGGTCACAGTTAAAGAGGTGGGCTGCTGTAGAGGTCACAGTTAAAGGGGCGGGCTGCTGTAGAGGTCACAGTTAAAGGGGCGGGCTGCTGTAGAGGTCACTGTTAAAGGGCAGGCAGCTGTAGAGGTCACTGTTGAAGGGGCAGGCAGCTGTAGAGGTCACTGTTAAAGGGGCAGGCAGCTGTAGAGGTCACTGTTAAAGGGGCAGGCAGCTGTAGAGGTCACTGTTAAAGGGGCGGGCTGCTGTAGAGGTCACTGTTAAAGGGGCGGGCAGCTGTAGAGGTCACTGTTAAAGGGGCGGGCAGCTGTAGAGGTCACTGTTAAAGGGGCGGCAGCTGTAGAGGTCACTGTTAAAGGGGTGGGCTGCTGTAGAGGTCACTGTTAAAGGGACGGGCTGCTGTAGAGGTCACTGTTAAAGGGGCGGGCTGCTGTAGAGGTCACTGTTAAAGGGGCGGGCCGATGTAGAGGTCACTGTTAGAGGGGCTGGCCGCTGTAGAGGTCACTGTTAAAGGGGCGGGCCTCTGTAGAGGTCACTCTCGATATCTTTTAACGACACACTAACACAAACAGTAAATGAAATAAATTAAATATACCCGGGCGAAGCCGGGTCCCTCAGCTAGTTGAACATAAAGCTGGAATTTCGCAGTAAATTGCCGCACAGTTGTGTGCTTCTTTTTGTTCTGTTTTTGAGGAGTGATTATTGCAGGGTATGAGAGAACTTTTCATAGACGTATATTAACACATGGTGGTTTAAAGATTGGTCCATATTATCTATTGGACTAGAATTTCGGCCACAGTAGAAACAGTGAGGGACGCTACCAGAGAAGACAATACTGTATAATGTACATAAAATCCTAACAATATTTTGATTGCATGTATATATATTTCGGCCACAGTAGAAACAGTGAGGGACGCTACCAGAGAAGACAATACTGTATAATGTACATAAAATCCTAACAATATTTTGATTGCATGTATATATATTTCAGATACCTTGTTGATTGCACTACAATACTTTTACGTTGTATAAGTGAACTGTAATTAGGCTGTGTTGACATACTGTACACATCCTGTGGACAATAAAAGGCTTTTTATCCGGGGGAAAAAAGGGCAGATCAACTGGAAAATCTCTTTATGTTTGTATATACTTCATCTGACTGCTCAGCATATAGAATAAATTTAATTGACAGAGAAATAAATAAGCCTATATACCAGTGGGGTAAGAGATATAATGAAAGGCAAAATTGTGAAAACATTTTAATTATGAATTTTTTCAATACCAGGACCGCTGGAGGAAGGACAAGTGATTTCAAAGAGCATTTCCTCAAATTCGTGTACAATTTCCACTGCGTTATGTTCTCTGCCGCCATCTGTGGAGCTTTGTGCCGTAGCCCCTCCGCCTGTGAAGCCTCACTATTCCCGTAGTGTATCAGAGACTCAACCATTGATCCGAAATTCAGGTTGCAGTGACTGCTTCTCTGGTTGTGGACCTTCCCCAGATCCCAACCAGGGTGTGGTAGAACCACTTTCAACACAGACTCTTTCCTGTGCATCAGAGAAGCAGCACTGGTTTCATGCACCTGTCGAATGCACTGAGCTGGATTTAGAGAACTTCTCCTCAGAAGATGCCAGCCAGGCGCATCAAAGAATTGAAAATAATCCACATAAAGAAACAGGGCTGCATATCTGTTCCTGCACCACGTCTGCCGAATCCACCAATAAGGATGAGGTAAGGTGCCTATGTCAGTTTGAGGTAATATCTGTCTCTTTCTTATTGTTAATCTGAGCCATTTTGCCAAAAAAAGAGTAATGCCGTCAGTTTTCTGCAATATGTTTTGTCCAAAGTGAAAGATTATCAGATGCTGGATTACTACACTTAGGAATAATCAGTTAGGCTAGTTCACATTACGTTTACAGGCTACCTTTGGTAGGACTGCTCAATATATGCCCCCAGATGTATGCACCTTTATATTAAAGGGAGTCTGTCACCTCATTTTCACCAATATAACTAACAACACTGCCCCACAGAAGATTGCAGATACATCCCAGACATACCTGTGTGCACTTTGTGTCTGTATTACATGTTCAGAAAAAGCACTTTTGTTCTGCTGGAAAACAGCTCCCAGCTGAAAGTGATAGTAAAAACAACTTTCACTTCTGACTCGATTTCTAACAGCTATATCTTCTGATATAATTGATATAATGATGTGGTTCTGGTATAGTTCAGGCCCATATTTCTAGCAATAACTCTTCTAACAATCCTTACATATGAGCAGCTAAAGCAGCCCTCCCCCCTTCAGTCTGGTTTGCTTTGGGCACTTGCAATAGCAGAGCTGCGCACTTGGGAGCTGTTTTCCAGCAGAATAAAAGTGCTTTTCCTGGACATGTAATACAGACACAAAGTGCATACAGATATGTCTGGGATGTGTCTGCAATCTTCTGTGGTACAGTGCTCTTAGATATATTGGTGAAAAACAGGTGACAGACTCCCTTTAAAAAATCCAGCAATTTGCTCCTAGAAACGTTCTCAGGCTTATTCCTTTCTTAACCCCTTAATGACCTCTAATATGACTTTTCATGCAGCCATTAAGGGACCTTATTCTAGGTCACTGCCTGTTTACAGCAACCTAGTATAATCCCTGCATACTGTGCTGATTGGAACTGATTTAATGATCAAGATTGCGGGGTCTGTACACGGCAGCTGAGGGTCCAATGAAGGACCCCAGGTCTGCCCTGTGCATATTGTATATCAGGTAGTTTCCCTTTCAGTTTCTACTGACAGCATAGTACACTGTACTATATGCAATACAGTGTATTATGGAAGTGATCAAAAGATTGCAAGTCAAGAGTCCCCTTGTGGGGCTAATAAGTGGTCAGGTTTTGTTAAAAAAAACTCACATTTTTTTTATAATATTAAATAAAAAAGGGCTTTTCAGGAGGAAAGAATAAAATCCCCTTCACATATGTGGTATCTAGTAATTTATCCTTCACAGTGATAAAATAATAATAATAATGCCAGAATAAGGCCCCATTCACATGAACGTATATTTGCGGGCCCGCTTTACTGCAGACCCGCAAATATACGGGGGCCCCCGGCGTGTGTTCCACAGCGCTTGGAACACACGCCGTGCGGCCCCATTAAAAATGCCTATACTTGTCCGTGCGCACGGACAAGTATAGGACATGCTTCAAAAGGCTCCCGGTCCCATTCACCTCTATTTTGCGGATAGATACGGCCCCATTCACACGGTCATGTGAATGGGGCCTAACTGTGTTTGCATATTTGGCACCAAAAAAAATGGAATTAAAAGCAGCCAAAAAATCTTATGTACCCTAAAATCATACTGTTGAAAATTGCACTTCATACAGCTCTGTAGAAAGAAAAATAAAGTTATGGGTTTTTGGATGTAGTGATGCAAAAACATTTTTTTATTTATTGTACAAAAGTAGAAAACACTATATGTATTTGGTATTGCTATAATTATACTGATCCAAAGAGTTATCATGTTATTTATGACGCAAAGTGAACGTTGCAAAGTTTGAAATGTAAAAAGTCATTGCAGTAATGATTCCTGTCTTCCCTTACTGAGAAGGAGGAAACCAGCGGATCACCAAATCCACTGCTCCTTTACCATCTATGCAAGAAAAAATAGGTACAGTGGACCCCCAAATCTTCCATTTCCTACATCCCTTGGGGTTACCTAAAATACTGAGACCCAAATTTCCAGTGTAACTACCCTCCCCAACAGGCAGTACACTGAAAGGGTGTAACCCTGCTAGACCTGGGGTGCCATCACAACGACGGACAGGTAAGTATCCTCACGTACTGGATGTGGTTGTATGCTGGTTGCCAGGGGCAACGTGTAAATTGGTGGTGTCACGGTCTCGGTTGTTCTCCATGACACGGCTTCCATGTTGCTCACGTTTGTGCCCTGGCGTACTGACTGCGGTTTTTGCCGTGTATGCTGGTTGCCAGTGGCAACGTGTAGTTTTGGTTGTCGGTATGTTCCCTTCTTCTTGTATACTTTCCTCCTTCCCTGTCTTGTTCTCATGGGGTTAACATATTGACCTGGGTGTGGTCACTAGGTGCTTTTATTCTGTTGTTTCTAGCCTGGTGGGTTAGGCTACTTTCACACTTGTGTTGTAAGGATCCGTTTGTGAGATTCGTCACAGGCTCTCATAAATGGTCCAAAACTGATCAGTTTTGTCCTAATGCATTCTGAATGGAAAAGGATCCGTTCAGAATGCATCAGTTTTGCTTCAGTTTGCTTCAGTTCAGTCTCCATTCCGTTTGGAGACGGACAATAAAACGCTGCTTGCTGCGTTTTGGTGTCCGCATAAAGAAACTGATCCAAACAGATCCGTCATGACTCACAATGTAAGTAAATGGGGACGGATCCGTTTTCTCAGACACAATAGAAAACGGATCCATCCCCCATTGACTTTCAATGGAGTTCATGACGGATCCGTCTTGGCAGGGTCTAGGCTAAAGGCTCATGGAGTGCAAGAGTTCAGCTTGGGGCCCCCCTTCCCTCAGTACTTTGTGTGTCTTCTTATGTGGTACAAGGTTCTTTGGGCCCCCTCAGGCTCCTGGGCCCGGTAGCGACTGCTACCTCTGCACTCCCTATAGCTACGCCCCTGCGTCTTGTCTATTTGTAGAAGGAAGTGCTAGTATAATATATATGTATATGCATGCATGTCCCCTTAAAGAGGCATGCATATGCATGTACGTATGTCTATATATGGGCCTTATACTTGTGTATCTGTGGCCCTCTGATGCATATGGTGCCCCCAGTAATATATATATATATATATAGTCCCTTATATGTATTATGTATGCCCCCAATATATATATATTTCTCGGCCTAGTCAACCCTCCCAAACACCTTTTGTTTAAAGACGGTTTATGACAGGGTGTGTGATCATACCATTGTTTATGTGGGGGGATTCTCTCATTTACACAATGGCAGGAATGCTTTGAACTTTGTCTGTACAGATCCTGAGGAAGCCTTAGGGGGCCAATTGCCAGCCATATGTTACAGTGAGTACATGCATTCCATCACACACACAAGATGATGTCATATCGCAGCGCCTTAGGTGGAGAAGGGGGGTGGTGGGGGACTGTGGGCTTATATATTAGCCCAAACCAGGACAAAGGGGAGAAGCTGATCACCACAGAGGAAGGAAGACACATGGAGCCAAGCAGCCAGACAGACCTCCATTTTTGGATCCAGCAGTAACCCCCTAGAGATGAGCATTATCTGGCTGAGTATCACTCCCTAAACTAACTCTTTCTCCCTAATTAACCCTTACCCCTGCCACCATTTTCCCTGTAACCCCTTATTGTGTTGTACCCCTAGGGACAGTCTAGATTAGGCTGGGGTGGGTGCCGCCATTGCCTTTGCGGTAAATTAAATGTAATTAAGTATTTCTGTGTGAGTGTGTGTTAGGCCTCTTTCACACTAGCGGCAGCACGGATCCGGCAACTAAAGGGTGCCAACGGATCCGTGCTGCCGCTCGTACATGTGTGGAGCCGGAGCAGCGCTCCGGCCCCACACATGTTGATACAGACATTGGGACAAGACACAGAGAACATACATACACACACACATACATACATACATACTTACATACTCCAGCCAGGGACGCCGGCAGCACGTCTTCACGCTGCGTCAGGTCATAGTGCGCGCCGGCAGGGAACACAGTGGAGCGCGGAACCTGAGGACAGCGGCGGCCAGAACAGGTAAGTATGCTTTTTTTAAAGTGGCTGGGTGGGCTGATCTGAGGTCTGAGGGGGGCCACAAGACGCTGGTCTGAGGGGGGCACAAGACGCTGACCTGAGGTCTGATGGGGGCACATGGGGGCACATTGTGTTGATCTGAGGTCTGAGAGGGGCCACAAGACGATGACCTGAGGTCTGATGGGGGCACATTGTGTTGATCTGAGGTCTGATGGCACAAGACGCTGACCTGAGGTCTGATGGGGGCACAAGACGCTGACCTGAGGTCTGATGGGGGCACAAGATGCTGACCTAAGGTCTGATGGGGGCACAAGATGCTGACCTGAGGTCTGATGGGGCACAAGATGCTGACCTGAGGTCTGATGGGGCACAAGACGCTGACCTGAGGTCTGATGGGGGCACAAGACGCTGACCTGAGGTCTGATGGGGGCACAAGACGCTGACCTGAGGTCTGATGGGGGCACATTGTGTTGATCTGAGGCCTGATGGGGGCACAAGACGCTGACCTGAGGTCTGATGGGGGCACAAGACGCTGACCTGAGGTCTGATGGGGGCACAAGACGCTGACCTGAGATCTGATGGAGGCACAAGACGCTGACCTGAGCTCTGATGGGGGCACATTGTGTTGATCTGAGGTCTGATGGGGGAACAAGACGCTGATCTGAGGTCTGATGGGGGCACAAGACGCTGACCTGAGGTCTGATGGGGGCACAAGACGCTGACCTGAGGTCTGATGGGGGAACAATGTGTTGATCTGAGGTTTATTATCCCTGTACAGTGACATCACTGTGTGTATTATCCCTGGACTTTGACATCACTGTGTTTATTATCCCTGTACTGTGACATCACTGTGTGTATTATCCATGGACTTTGACATCACTGTGTGTATTATCCATGGACTTTGACATCACTGTGTTTATTATCCCTGTGCTGTGACATCACTGTGTTTATTATCCCTGTACGGTGACATCACTGTGTTTATTATCTCTGTACTGTGACATCACTGTGTTTATTATCCCTGTACAGTGACATCGCTGTGTGTATTATCCCAGTGCAGGAAGAGGTAAGTGGTCTGTGTTTGTATGTTTGTTTTCTATTTTTCAGGGTCGTGAATGCAGAGGACTACGTCAGATTCGGTGGACTACGTCGGACCAGCTTTTTTTTTTTTAATAAAATGGTCAAACAGGGGTCTGGGGGAGTGTTTATTTCAATAAAATGTTTTATACTTCTGTGTGTATTTTTTTTTACAATACTACAGTTTTAGTAATTACGGCTATCTACAGACGGCCCTGATTACTAATACTGGGCAGGCCAGCACTAACCCCAACTTCTATTACCTCGGCACCCACAGCCACCAGGGGTGCCGGGAAGAGCTGAGTACCCGCAGGACCGGACCTTCTAAATTGAGGGTCTGGCTCTGGGGCGGCTGTAGGCTGGTACCATTAGGCTGGGAAGGGCCAATAACCGTGTCCCTTCCCACCCTGGTAGTGCCAGGCTGCCGCTGCTGGTTGTATCTGGCTGGCGAAGGAAAAGGGGGGGACCCCACGCCATTTTTTTTTTAAATTATTTAATTATTTTTGTAAAAAAATGGCGTGGTGTCCCCCCTTTTTTCCTTTGCCAGCTAGATACAACCAGCAGCGGCAGCCTGGCACTACCAGGGTGGGAAGGGTCACGGTTATTGGCCCTTCCCAGCCTAATGGTACCAGCCTGCAGCCGCCCCAGAGCCAGACCCTCAATTTTGAAGGTCCGGTCCTGCGGGTACCCGGCTCTTCCCGGCACCCCTGGTGGCGGTGGGTGCCAAGGTAATAGATGTTGGGGTTAGTGCTGGCCTGCCATACCGGCAAGCACTAAGCCCAGTATTAGTAATCAGGGCCGTCAGTAGATAGCCTTGATTACTAAAACTGTAGTATTGTAAAAAAAAAATACACACACACAAGTATAAAACATTTTATTGAAATAAACACTCCCCCAGACCTCTGTTTGACCATTTTATTTAAAAAAAAAAAAAAAGCTGGTCCGACGTAGTCCACCGAATCCGACGTAGTCCTCTGCATTCACGACCCTGAAAAATAAAAAACAAAAACACAAACACAGACCACTTACCTCTTCCTGCACTGGGATAATACACACAGCAATGTCACTCTACAGGGATAATAAACACAGTGATGTCAAAGTCCAGGGATAATACACACAGTGATGTCACAGTACAGAGATAATAAACACAGTGATGTCACTGTACAGGGATAATAAACACAGTGATGTCACAGTACAGGGATAATAAGCACAGTGATGTCACAGTCCAGGGATAATAAGCACAGTGATGTCACAGTACACCTGTGCAAACAAGGCCTGGGGACCAAGATAAGGCTAGGGGCTACACTGAAAAGGGCCAGTGGCGCACAGATAAGGGGTAAGGGGCAGGGTCACAAGCAAGGTCCTGGGGGGGAAGGGGGGTGAGGGGTGCACAGATAAGGGCCAGGGTGGCGCACACAGGGGGCAGCAGAGACGAGAACCAGAGAGGCGCAGACAAAGAGGGAGTGGGGCACAGATAAGGGCCCAGGGGCGCAGACCAGGAAGAGGCGTACAAAGACAAGGGCCAGATCCCAGGGGTGCAGACAGGGGCCAGGTAGGCACAGCCAAAGGGGCGCAGATAAGAGCCAGGGGCTGCATTGAAAGGGCCAGGGTGGTGCACAGAGCAGGGTCAAAAGCAAGGTCTGGGGGGGGGTGAGGGGCGCACAGATAAGGGCCAGGGTGGCATTAATAGGTTCTTCTTTATTTTGGCGAGGTATCGTATCAGTATCGAGTATCGTGATACTTTTGTACGTATCGGTATCGAACTCAAAATTCTGGTATCGTGAAAACCCTAGTAACTTGCTTCACTTTCAACTACCTCACCCCCCGACACCTGTGTCTCACCATTGTCCACCACCTCCTCAGACAACACTGGTAAATCCCCACTGTCAGCACACAGACTGCAAAAGGTCTTGCGAATTGGGGCAGAGAATGTTCTGGGGTAGCACATCAGAGAAGGGGTGACTATGGGGTTCCAGGGAGTACGTGACCACATGCAATCTCCATCCAAAAAGTCATACTGAGGCTCACCACCATGCTTTACACTGCAATCTTATTGAAAGACAGACAATCAGGGGTTCACCGCCAGGTTGTCAGGCAGCATTTTTAAGTGGGTCACCATTACCGTGTCCCTGAAAATTGCCTTGGGGTCATCACCAGACTATTGGCCAGATTTAGAAAAAATGGTGCAATTAGGGAGCCTCAGAGGCATCCCTACATGCTGCCTCTGGTGTTTCCTATCCATTTCCAAGGTGTTTCCATCTTTTTCTAAGGTTTTCACATGTTGGGGCAAACTTTACTGTGCAGAACCTTTGGCCCCTGCAAAAATATTCGGGTCTCCCATAGACTTTAATGGGATTCGTGATTCGGCTCGAACCCACGAATCCCGCGGAAAATTCGGGCCGAATTCCGAATCCCCGAATATTTTAGGATTCGATCAACTCTAATCTCTTTATATGTGTAGACAGATCCGGAATGACCCCCCCCATTGCAAGTCAATGGAGCGCAGATCCGGTTACTGGTGTGTCACACCAAACGGATCCGTCCCCATTGACTTGCATTGGGGACCATTCCGGATCCGTCTTGGTGCGGATGCCTGGACCGGAGAACAAACCGCAGCATGTTGAGGTTTGCTCTCCGGTCTGAAGACGGAACGGAATGCTTCTAGGAGCATTCCGTTGTCTTCAGTTCAGTTTTGTCCCCATTGACAATGAATGGGGACAAAACTGAAGCGTTTTATACCGGAACTCAATACCGGAATTTTAAAACGCTAGTGTGAAAGTAGCCTTAGCTAGTTTGTGGGAGGAATTTATACGTGGGATTGTTTTGTGTAGTGTAGCTAGGTTTTATACTGAGGTTTTGTAGTATTGTATTGTTGTGCGGCTATATGTACCGTATTTTTCGCCCTATAAGGCGCACCTAGGTTTTAGAGTAGGAAAATAAGAAAAAAATATTTTTCATCAGATCCTCTTATCAGACTGCCCATAAATTTCAGGATATCACATCAGACCCCCATATCAGAACTCCATCAGCCCTCCATGTCAGACCCCCAACAGACCTCAGATCAGCCCACTATGGCCCCATATCAGCCCACTGTGCCCCATACCATCTCACTGTGCGCCCACCATACCTCAGATCAGCCTACTGTGCCCCCATCAGACCTCAGATCAGCCTACTGTGTCCCTATCAGACCTCAGATCAGCCTACTGTGTCCCCATCAGACCTCAGATCAGCAGAATGTGCCCCCATTAGACCTCAGATCAACAGTATGTGCCTCCATCAGACCTCAGATCAGCAGAATGTGCCCCCATCAGACCTCAGATCAGCAGAATGTGCCCCCATCAGACCACAGATCAACAGTATGTGCCTCCATCAGACCTCAGATCAGCAGAATGTGCCCCCATCAGACCTCAGATCAGCAGAATGTGCCCCCATCAGACCTCAGATCAGCAGAATGTGCCCCCATCAGACCTCAGATCAGCAGAATGTGCCCCTATCAGACCTCAGATCAGCAGAATGTGCCCCCATCAGACCTCAGATCAACAGTATGTGCCTCCATCAGACCTCAGATCAGCAGAATGTGCCTCCATCAGACCTCAGATCAGCAGAATGTGCCCCCATCAGACCTCAGATCACAGCAGTATGTGCCCCCATCAGACCTCAGATCACAGCAGTATGTGCCCCCATCAGACCTCAGATCACAGCAGTATGTGCCCCCATCAGACCTCAGATCACAGCAGTATGTGCCCCCATCAGACCCTCAGATCAGCCCACCGCGCCGGCAGGGAAAAGAGTGGAGCGAGGGACCAGAGGGCAGCGGCAGCGCAGGACAGGTAAGTAAGGTTTTTATAAGTGGCTGGGTGGGCTGATCTGAGGTCTGATGGGGGTCCCTACGTACAAGTGAGCGCGTCTTATAGGGCGAAAAATACGGTATATATATTTATATACACCAATATAAATGTATATAGATAGAGTCTAAATAATCAGACTGTAGACATTGTAGTATTTTGTATGATAAATCCTTTTATTGTTTAAAGGGGTTCTGTCGTTTTTTCAAACTGATGATCTATCCTCTGGATAGATCATCAGCATCTGATCGGCGGGGGTCCGACACCCGGGACCCCTGCCGATCAGCTGTTTGAGAAGGCAGCGGCGCTGCTGGAGCGCCGCGGCCTTCTCTGTGTTTACAGCAGGCCAGTGAGGTCACGACTACTATCACTGGCCTGGGCGCGGCTCATGTGAACAGAGCTTAGCCCCGCCCAGGTCAGTGATACTAGTCGTGACGTCACTGGGCCTGCAGTAAACACAGAGAAGGCCGCGGCGCTCCTGCAGCGCCGCTGCCTTCTCAAACAGCTGATCGGCGGGGGTCCCAGGTGTCGGACCCCCGCCGATCAGATGCTGATGATCTATCCAGAGGATAGATCATCAGTTTGAAAAAACTGCAGAACCCCTTTAAGGTACTGTTTACATTGTCTTTTTGTAGTAGCGACAATAGTACAAGGTAGCTTCAGCGTGCAGGGAATAGATAGTAATAAAGGGAATAAATAGGCGGAGCTAGCAACAGCCGGTTCACGCCTATTTTTGCATATTGATTATTAATATCACACAAAATATTAGTAATTAAATATACCCTTTAACACTATTTAAAAGATAATACAACCGGATCCGTTCAGAACGGATGCAGACGGTTGTATTATCATGAGGGAAGCGTTTTTTGCTGATCAATGACGGATCCAGAAAAATCGCTGGTGTGAAAGTAGCCTTAGTTGTGCTCCAGCCTCCTTTGGTGCTGGAGCTATGCACCTTTCGGGATTCCGTCTGCCCAGTCCTTGTGGCCACCTTATATGTCATCGAGGTCTTCCCATCCTCTTGCCCTTCCCGGTTATGTTTGGTGTGGGTGTTTGGTCTGCGACTGCTATGTATCTTCTGTCATGGAGTCCAGACATTCTCTGTAGTGTTTTGGTGTGTGCTCGGTGTGGCGTTTCCCTCCCACACCGTAGCGTGACATTCTCCCTGGATACAGCTCAATTGATAGCACGCGTCTGTGGCTTTCTTGTTGGGCTGCAGATATAACGCTTACCAAAAAAAAGCACCCACAACCTTCCTTTTCTGGTTCGCCATCTGTTTGATAAGAAACCAGACAAGATAATTTTGGATGCCACCAGGCGCAAGAGTACCCACCTGCCGCAAAAAAAGGCAGCCGGTGCTAATGGCTCTAAAGCACTAGTCTTTGTTTTTGCTCCTCTTGCTGCTTTCTAAGCTTGCAAGCTTCGGACTCTAAATATCCTCTGGACCAAAGATGCAAACTGTCCTTTAAGCCATGCTCCTTAAGGAGGCCTAACACCCTTTTCTACCAAGTCCAGGTCTGCATGCCCTTATCTGAGCCTGCTTGTGTGGAGACTGGCTATATGTCTTTTCGGAGGTCTGGCTTACCCACATTTCTGATTCCTGTGTATGAGAGACATAGATAGAATTCTCCACATCTCCCTCTCGTTTTTTCCAAACATCCACCCAGCCTGCTAAGACAAGGCCTAGTCACTGTTCCAAGCCATCCATAAACTACTTTCACAGGGAATAATCATGTCTTGTCCCAGCAGAAAATATTTAATGGATTTTATTCAAACTTTTTTGTGGTTCCTAAGAAAGAGGGTTCAGTGCCGGATCACAAGATCCTCAACGGGTTTGTCAGCATTTTCACATGGAGTTTCTGTGCTTGTTCATTGCTTCCATGAATATTTGGGAATTTATGTTTTCTGTATACATCGAAGACGCCTATCTTCGTGTTCCAATCAGTGTCCTGTACCAGCATCACTTAAGATTTGCAGTGGCACTCTCCAACTCCAATTCATGGCTCTCCAGTTTGGTGATGGCACCAAGGACATTTATCAAGGTTTCGCTATCCCATACCTGGATGGTATGATGGTTAAAGCACCCTCCAGGACATTCAACTCAGCCAGCATGACGATAGTCCTGAACACTCTTTATCACCTCAGGTGGCTGGTCACCATCCAGAAATCCAGCCAAATTCCCTCCCAAAGGATCGTCTTCTTAGGGATGTGATTCGTCATCCTGCCTCCGGAGAAGGTAACCCACCTGCACCGCAGTGTCCGCAAGATTTCTTCTCCATGCCCGTTACCAATTAATTTCTGCATGCAAGTTCTGGGGCTCATCGTTGCCGCAATGGAAGCTGTCCCGCACACTCAATTTTATTCTTGTCCCCTTCAGCTGACAATGCTGTCCAAATGGAACAAATTTCTGATATCACTAGACAATCAGATCCACTTTCCACTGTCTATCCGTTTCTCCCTTCATTAGTGACTATTCTCCCCACTGCTGACTATTGGCGGATCCTTAATCCCTGGATAATTTTTACAACAGACGCCAGGCTCCACAAATGGGGTGGAGGATATGTTCTCTAAAGGAGTCATTCCTTACCTTCAATGCATTGGATCTGAGAGCCATAAGGTTAAGCCTACTACAATGGACCAAGTAGCTGGTTGGCCAACTGGTCCACATGCAGACAGACAGTGGAGTACCTCAACTATCCGGGAGGAATGTGGAGTCAGGCAGCTATGGCGGGGACCTCCCTGATTTTCAAATGGGTGGAGACTCATGTACCAGGTGTTCACATTCCTAGCATGGACAACTGGCTCACGGCAGAGAACGCACAGACCTAGGAGAATGGGTGCTTTATCTGCAAGTCTTTCAGGCGATTTGCAATTGTTGGGGTCTACCAGACCTCATGGTGTCCCACATCAACCGTCAAGTTACTGACTGTTCTCATGGTCCTCTCATTCTGGCGGCAGATGCCCTCGTCATTCCTTAGGACCTCATCTTCTATGCAAGATTCGGGCCAAGGGTCTTCCCATCGTCCTGTTTGCTCCAGATTGGCATTATTGGGTCTGGTATGCATCCTTAATCACCCTTCTAGTGGATCATTCCTCTGCAGCAGAAACCTGCCATTTTCATATCCCCTTATTCAGACCATGATCAAAGACAAGAAAGCAGTTTCCTCTCGGATCAACATAGCTCTGGACTTAGAAATTCTTTTTTCGTTGATGCAAGCAAGTCACACCTTTACCCCATGTGTTTCTCACTCTCTTCCATTATTTCCTTACTTCAGACAGGTTTGGAACTGAGTTTAGGCCTCAGTTCCCTCAAGGGACAGGTCTCAATGCTATCTGTAGTTTGGCAGCTTCATCTCGCCAACAATTCAGCAAATCGCACCTTTCTTTATGGTGTGGCCCATGTAGCCCACTTTACTGCTCCCCTTTACCACCCTGGTAGCTTAACCTCCTGCTGAAAGTCCCACAGCAGCCCTCTTATGAACCTTTGCAGGGCATGTCCTTACATTTTCTTTCCTTCGAGGTTGCTTTCCTAGTTGCAGTCACCTCTATACGTAGAGTTTTGTAACTGGTGGCTTTGTCTTGTAAATCCCCCTTCTTTGCGCTCCATCATGATATGTCCATCCTCCATCTAGTGCCCTCCTTTCTACTGAAGGTGGTGTTCCCCTTTTACGTTATCAAGGGTATTGTTTTGCCCTCATTTTATCCAACTCCAACTAAACCGAAAGGACAGGCTCTCCACACTCTAGACGTGGTGCTAGCTGTCTGCACCTCTCTTTCGGTCATGTTCACCTTTAAGGGGTCGGACTATCTTTTCATTGTCCGTGATGGTCCTAGGAAGGGTCTGGCAGCATCTAAATCCACTATCTGCTGTTTGATTTGTTTTGCTACTGTATTTCTAGGGCTTACTGCTCTAAAGGCCTCTTGTGCGGTCATCACCAAGCTTCTGTTCTTTAGGTGTGTAAGGCTGCTATCTGAGAGCCCAGTACCTCCCCCATGCACTCCTAAATGCCTACAACATGCCTTGGCCAGCTCATCACAGTATATAGTAAGGGCATTGACTTCACTATACTAACTGCACATGCACAACACCACTAGCTCAGTTACTGCAAGACCATAGCCATCCCACAGTGATCATACCAGCTGCGGAGACATCAAAGAGATGACATTACTAGCAGATAGGGGGAGGACATCAGTGACATTGCAGGAAGTTAGAAGCTCATAAGAGAGGTACTAGGCTCTGTGAATGGGCTTGGATTCACTAAATATGTGTACTTGGACTCTGCTGGGCACTTTGCAACCTAATTTGCATATTAGCATTACTTATACAAGCCAAATGTTGGTGATAGATTCCTTGTAAGACAAGATCTGTACTTTCCACTCTTAAATTGCATTGTTCCTTGCTCTCAGGGAGAATAAGTAGAATTATATGGAATACTAGCTGAAGGACCCGGCTTCACCCGGGTATATTTAATTTATTTCTTTTACTGTTTGTGTGTGTGTGTGTGTGTCGTTAAAAGATATCGAGAGTGACCTCTACAGAGCCTGCCCCTTTAACAGTGACCTCTACAGCGACCCGCCCCTTTAACAGTGATCTCTACAGCAGCCTGCCCCTTCAACAGTGACCTCTACAGCAGCCTGCCCCTTTAACAGTGACCTCTACAGCTGCCCACCCCTTTAACAGTCACCTCTACAGAAGCCCGCCCCTTTAACTGTGACCTCCACAGCAGCTAGAGTGGCCACTGTCTTCACCCCAGAAAGCCAGACCTCACCGTCCATTCCCCCAAACGTGAAACAGCGCCCCCAGTTCCCATGAAGACACATCACTAAACATGAGGCCACGCCCCCCCCGGCTCCGTGAAGACATGGAGGAGAAGCTGTCTGAGTGTGAGCTACTGAAAGGGTGGACATCCCTGTGTCTGTCCAGGCACTGCGTCGGATGGAGAACAGGTAGCCAGAAAACTGGACTGTCCAGCCTAAAGCCTGCCCCTAGGGTGGCCAGAGGTCTTGTTTTAGGCTGGACGGTCTGGCTTTCAGACTCCCTGTCCTCTGTCATGCGCAGGGCCTGGATGGACACAGCAGCAGCACTCTCAGCAGCAGCACTGTGCAGTCTGAGCAATGAGCTGCAGGGAGAAAGTCACCCTCCCCCCACCCCTGCAGCTGACAGAAGGTGATTTTTACCAATATTTTTAATCCCGGTCAAATGCAGCATGGGAGGGGCGTGGCATGACTGAGTCAGGGGCGTGACTTAGTGGGATCTGGGGATGGTGCTTTTAAGTCCTTCTTTTGACGGTGGCCGGAATTACAGGTCGATGCCATAGTAATTTAGGAGGACGGTGGGTAGCAGTGGAAGAAAACATCTTTTATTACTACTGAACAGTAAATATGTAAAATTTACATTATATGAGGTAATGATTGATGATTAGTTAGTCTAAAACATAAGTTATAGTTATGGTAACCGGGAATACCCATTTACCATTGTCATCCACAGTGCTCTGCCTCTTTAATGCAGACCTAAAGCAGTGAACTGGCTAGGTTGTCATAGAAACCTGATGTGTGCCTGTGAGCTTCTATTGGCTGATAAGGGTCATGTGACCAGGCTACTATTGGCTAATGCATTTTTTGGGAATATCTCAGGAACGGTACGTCCTGGAGAGCTGAAAACTGTTCTAAAACCTTCCCGGACACCTGATGTACCTGTGTGCCAAATTTTGTGATTGTAGCTGCAGCGGTGCGGATTCCTTTAGCTAGGGTGACCAGACGTCCTCTTTTCCCCGGACATGTCCTACTTTTGGGCATTAAAAAAATGTCCGGGGGGAATTTGAAAATCGTCCGGGATTTTGTTGGACTGCCTCAAACTGTTTGAGTCAAACATAATTTATGTTTGACTCAAACAGTTTGAGGCAGTCCAACAAAGTCATTTTAACTTTTAAAATGGCCTTTAGGGTTAAAAATAATAAAAACAAACTCACCTTTTCCACTTGTTCGCGGCGCAGCCGGTCCGGTGTCTTCTTTGCCGGCCTTGCAGGACCTGCAAAAGGACCTTTGGTGACGTCACCGCGGTCACCACGTGGTGAGCGCAATCACCGCACAGTGACGTCACCAAAGGTCCTTTTGCATGTCCTGCAAGGCCAGGAAAGAAGAAAGAAGACACCGGACCAGCTGCGCCGCGAAAAAGTGGAAAAGGTGAGTTTTTTTAAATTATTTTTAACCCCTAAGGGCCATTTTAACAATTATTTTCTGTTATAACCATGTTATAACGGAAAATAATAAAGGGAAGTTCGGGTCCCCATTCCCTGGGGTATAGTGTAATGGCATTACACTATACCCCAGGGAATGGGGGAACCCTAACTTCCCTTTATTATCTTATTTTTGAAAAGAAGGAAACTTCTTTTCAAAAATAAGATAATAAAAATAAGATAATAAAAATAAAAGGTGTCCTCCTTTTCAGAAACCCAAATCTGGTCACCCTACTTTGGCGGACACACACACACACACACACACACACACACACACACACACACATACACACACTCAGCTTTATATATTAGATATGTACAGATATTTTTTTAAATTAAAAAAATAAATAAATAAATAATCAAATCACCCCACCCCTCCCATTCCCCAAAATGTAAATAAAAATACATAAATATAAAAAAAAAAAACATTATAGCGGATGACAACTACTAGCTTGTACCTGTAGTCGGTGTCCTATATAGTTGTGTCCGTATGATGCCGCTCAACTGTATATCCCAAAAAACAAACAGCAATGTGGCTATAAAAAAATAACATGCAAATTATCCTCTTTGTTGTTCATATGTGAGACAGATACCAGTATGGACCCCGTTGACCCTTCCCCTAAATAAGGAGAAAGTCATTGATATACTATCCATACCAGTATGGACGGTAAAGCTAGTATATTACATGTTACATATGTTATATTATTATTCTTTTGACAGTCACAAATTTTTTACTTAGCTGTGATTATTTCATGTTCATTGGCCAATTTTTTTCTGCAATTGTAGGGATGCCCAATAAGGAAAGTAGGAGAGATCATTAAAGCAAGGAGGTGCCACAGCAGTGAAGAAGCTTCTAATAAAGAATGTGATAGAATTGAGAAACTTTTCTTCAGGAGTTATCAGTAAATCAAAACAAACAGCTTGACAGGAGTGTTTATTCACTAAAGATAGAAAACAAATAACACTAAAAACCACAACATGTAGAGTTTTCTACACAGTTTGGCAATAATAATAAGTGGTAAATGTAGTACAGAAATATATAGCTAGTGTTTTATGGAGACCACATTTTAAGACAAATCCCGGCTCCTGGTATAAAATGTATGGGGAAAAAGCCACCATCTTAGACAATATTATTTCCCCAAGTTTATTTATTAATAGGGACTTTGTACAGAATCAAACCTGGCTAAGCATGATACAGTTGCGGTGGAACCTGCTGTGGATTTTGTTAATACAGTGCCTTGCGAAAGTATTCCGCTCCCAGGAACTTTTCAACCTTTTGCCACATTTCAGGCTTCAAACAAAAAGATATAACATTTTAAATTTTTGGTGAAGAATCAACAACAAGTGGGTCACAATTGTGAAGTGGAACGAAATTTATTGGATCATTTAACCACTTCCCGTCCGCACGTTGACTATAAACGTCCGGGAAGTGGTTATCTATCTCTGAATGGCCGTTTATAAACGGCCATTCAGAGATAGCAGCTGCACGCTAATCGTGCAGCTGCACAGTGGGGTACCTGCTGTCAGTGACAGCAGGGTACCCCAAAGAGAAGGCAGGGACCGTTCCCAGGGGCCCCTGCCTTCTAGATCGCTGTATACACAGCGCTCAACGAGCGCTGTGTATACAGATCAGGAAGCGCTATTGCGCTTCCTGTTCCGGCCCGGCGGTCACGTGATCGCCGGGGCCGGAGAGTGCAGGAGCTGCCGGGTCTCTCATAGACCCGATCAGCCCTGCACTGAGGCTGTACAGCATAGTATTATGCTGTACAGCCTCTCTGGGGATGTATTTCCCCTGTAACTGGGGCCACTATGTCAGCCCCAGTTACAGGAGAAATCAAGTGTAAAAAAAAAAAAAAAAAATAAGTGAAGTTAAATGTCCCCCTGAGGTCTTGTATGACCTTATGGGGTACACAAAGTGTAAAAAAAAAAATAAAAAAAAATAGTATCATAAAAAAAAAAAAAATCACATATATATAAAAAAAATAATTTCCCCCCAAATATTTCATTAAAAAAGTTACAAATAAAAATAAATAAATAAGATACACATATTTGGTATCACCGCGTCCGAAACGACCGTCTCTATAAAAATATCACATGATCTACCCCATAAAGTGAACTGCGTAAAAAAAAATCTAATAAAAATTAAGCCAAAACAGCTCTTTTTGTTGCATCACCTACCAAAAAACATAATATTAAACAATCAAAAAGTCGTATGCATCCCAAAATGGTAGCAATAAAAACGTCACCTCCTCCCGCAAAAAATGAGCCCCCACACAAGATTATAGCCTGAAAAATGAAAAAAAAATGGCTCTTAAAAAACTGCAACACAAAAACATGATTTTTCTTCTAAAAATGCTCTTATTGTGTAAAACGTAAAAAAATAAATAAAAAATAGACATATTTGGTATCGTTGCGTCCGTAACAACTGGCTCTACAAAAATATCACATGATCTACCCCATCAAGTGAACTGTGTAAAAAAAAAAATGTAGAAAAATGCCCCTAAACTGCTTTTTTTTTTTTAGTTAACCTCCCAAAAATTAGATTAAAAAGTGATCAGAAAGCCATATGTACCCCAAAATGGTGCCAATAAAAAGCACAGCTTGTCCCGCAAAAAATAAGACCTCACGCAGCTCAGTCCACAAAAAAATTAAAAAGTTATCACTCTTACAAACCATGACAAAAAATTCCATGTTAGAAAATGCAGATGCTGCTCCTCCCCTTCTGAGCCCTGGCGTATCCCCAAATAACAGTTTACGACCACATGTGGGGTGTTTCTGCAAACTGCAGAATCGGGGTAATAAATATTGAGTTTTGTTTTGTTGTTAACCCTTAATGTGTTACAGGAAAAAATTATTAAAATGGAAAATCTGCAAAAAAAGTGAAATTTTGAAATTTCACATCTATTTTGCTTTAATTCCTGTGGAATACTTAAAGGGTTAACAACATTTCTAAAATCAGTTTTGAATAGTTTGAGGGGTGTAGTTTCTAAAATGGGGTCATTTATGGGTGATTTTTATTATGTAAGCCTCACAAACTGACTTCAGAACTGAACTGGTCCTTAAAAAAGTTGATTTTGCAAATTAGCAAAAATTGCGTCTAAAATTCTAAACCTTCTACTGTCCTAAAAAAATAAAATGACACTACCAAAATGATGCCAACATAAAGTTGACATATGGGGAATGTAAATTAAAAAGTATTTTATGGGGCATCACTATCTGTCTTAAAAGCAGAGAGATTGAAATTTAGAAAACAGTGAATTTTTTCAAATTTTCGGTAACTTTTGGATTTTTTTATAAATAAAATTAAAACTTATCGACTCAAGTTTACCATTAACTTGAAGTACAATGTGTCACGAGAAAACAATCTCAGAATCGCTTGGCTAAGTAAAAGCGTTCCAAAGTTATTACCACATGAAGTGACACATGTCAGATTTGAAAAATTAGGCCTGGTCAGGAAGGGGGGAAATGGCTCAGAGCTGAAGTGGTTAAACTTTTTTGTAATAATAATACTGAAAGGTGAGGCGTGCAAAATTATTCGGCCCATTTACTTTCAGTTCAGAAAACTCACTCCAGAAGTTCATTGAGGATCTCTGAATGATCCAATGTTGTCCTAAATGACTGATGAAGATAAATAGAATCCACCTGTGTGTAATCAAGTCTCTGTATAAAGGCACCTGCTCTGTGATAGTCTCAGGATTCTGTTTAAAGCACAGAGAGCATCATGAAGACCAAGGAACACACCAGGCAGGTCCGTGATACTGTTGTGGAGAAGTTTAAAGCCAGATTTGGATACCAAAAGATTTCCCAAGCTTTAAACATCCCAAGGAGCACTGTGCACGCGATCATATTGAAATGGAAGGAGTATCAGACCACTGCAAATCTACCAAGACCCAGCCGTCCCTCTAAACTTTCATCTCAAACAAGGAGAAGACTGATCAGAGATGCAGCCAAGAGGCCCATGATCACTCTGGATGAACTGCAGAGATCTACAGCTGAGGTGGGAGAGTCTGTCCATAGGACAACAATCAGTCGAACACTTCACAAATCTGGCTTTTATGGAAGAGTGGCAAGAAGAAAGCCATTTCTCAAAGATATCCATAAAAAGTCTTGTTTACAGTTTGCCACAAGCCACCTGGGAGACACACCAAACATGTGGAAGAAGGTGCTCTGGTCAGATGAAACCAAAATCCAACTTTTTGGAAACAATGCAAAATTATATGTTTGGCGTAAAATAAATGTATCCAGGTCTTAGAATGGCCAAGTCAAAGTCCAGACCTGAATCCAATTGAGAATATGTGGAAAGAGCTGAAAACTGCTGTTCACAAACGCTCTCCATCCAACCTCAAAGAGCTTGAGCTGTTTTGCAAGGAAGAATGGGCAAGAATTTCTCTAGATGTGCAAAACTGATAGAGACATACCCCAAGCGACTTGCAGCTGTAATCGCAGCAAAAAGTGGCGCAACAAAGTATTAATGCAAGGGGGGCGAATAATTTTGCACGCCCCACTTTTCAGTTTTATTGTTACAAAAAAAGTTTAAATGATCAAATAAATTTCGTTCCACTTCACAATTGTGACCCACTTGTTGTTGATTCTTCACCAAAAATTTAAAATGTTATATCTTTTTGTTTGAAGCCTGAAATGTGGCAAAAGGTTGAAAAGTTCCAGGGGGCCAAATACTTTCGCAAGGCACTGTACATGAAGAAAATGACCAGTATATGGTAGCTTCATGCAGCTTTGGATGTGACAAGGTATATAAGACTCAAATGGGTGGGAAATGGCAATAAAAATGTTTGCTGGAGAGGCCTTGTGGATATTCCTAAGGCCTTGAATTTGCCCAGAGAGGTCTTCTATTTTTTTATTAATATGTTATGTTATCAAGGTCTTTGAGATATGGATGCAATACACTTTCTATGGTGTTGTCTTCTATAGCTTAGGCCTTGTTCACACTTCAGTTTTTTGATCAGTTATTTCCATCAGTTATTTTGAACCAAAGCCAGGTGCGGGTCAAAAACATAGAATAGGTGCAGATCTTTTCATTACACCTCATCTCTTTGTACCCTCCACACCTGGTTTTGGCTCACAATAACTGATGGAAATAACTGATCAAATAACTGAAGTGTGAACAAGCCTTTAAATATACTCCAGTAAAATGACCCCACCCTGAGCTTAATGCCAGGGGTGGGTCTTTTTCTTTTAAATTGTGTTTTTCACTTTGTATGCAGTAAGCCATGACTGATGATATAAGTTTAGCCACCCGAAACACGTCGGCTGCTAGATTTTTTTTGTCAAGTTTTCGGTTGCCTTAGGGCTCTTTCACACGAGCGGATGTGCCAAGCCCCGTTCAGGAGAGCGTAACATGATTCATAATGCTCCATGCCTCTCTATGATCTTTTGAGATAAAGTTGTCACTGTGATTTTGTAGTAAAAAGATCACAGAGAGGCACAGAGCATTATTAATCATGTTAATGCTCCTTGGCTCTGCTCTCCTGAATGGGGCTTGGCACTCTTTCACGCAGCGGATTCCACGCACGGCATCCGCTCGTGTGAAAGAGCCCTTACTTTTTAAAGAATGGAATACATTTGGAAAGTTTTATAGTAGCAAAGTTCCGGATTATTTTATGTTGACTTTCATCCACTACTGAACTGGATATGACCACTCACCACTCCTAACTCATCTGAGGATTGTGGCAATCAGTTACACAAGGTCTGGTGAGTGGAACAAGTCGATATTGTTGTCTGAGTATACAGCTTTATGCCTGCACAGTTGCATACAGTCCCGTAAAAACAAAAAAAGCAAGAGTACTTTTTAAAAATAAACAGTTGTGTTTTGGTTGTGTGAAGGAAACAACAATCAGGGTATGACTGTAGTACTGTGTATTCTGTAGGGTGAAACTGCTTTGATGAAGGGTCTTGGTAACATCCAGGTTTCCTTTAGAAGTATAGATAGTATGCATGTAAAATGCAAGTTTCATGTAACCCATTCACAAAGAGATTGGTAAAAACAATCCAAATGATCAAAGTATTAGAACACTTTTATGGTCTCAATAGTAACAGTACATTTTGAGGTATAAACCTCTTCCTCGGGTACAATATGACACATATATCAAATTTCATGACCTCATTTACCAGAGGGAAGAGGTTTGTACCTCGAAACAGGACATTCTTTTGCACAAGTTTGGCAAACGTGTACATCAGATATATACATCTGAAGATTTTCTTTACATATAAATGGAGCACTGGTGGACATTTATTGGAAATTTATATTCAAATCATTTATTTTCATAGGTATGTGATGATCTTGTGTTTGGCTTGGATAGTGCGACTCTAGGTAAGTGTCAAAATTCATAATTAAAATGTGACACCCACAAATATGTTCTACTGGGTTTATATATGCTTGGCCTTTCAACAAACTTTGCATTAATTAATAGTACAATGTGTGTATATATGATGAATAACACTATTTCTGTCCATTGTATGACTTGTATCTTCCATTTTTAGCATTTGTCTCCTCTGTATGCTAGATCTTATAATTTACAGTTCTCTCAGATCTAACATAGTAATGTAGTTTGTAAGGCTGAAAGAAGACATCCGTCCATCCAGTTTATCCTGTTATATCCAGGTGGGTGGAGACTAGCTCTTATCCACTGCATCCAGAAAGTAGAGCAAGATAAAATTTAAAAATTGAATATACAGAGAGTGCATATGAAATGTGGGGGCACCAAAGTAATGCCAATCTTAGGTGTGTTAGTGAAGAATTAAAATCAATGGATGTCGTATATCTGGACTTCTCCAAAGTATTTGACACTGTACCACATAAAAGGTTAGTATATAAAATTAGAATGCTTGGCCTGGGAGAAAATGTCTGTATGTGGGTAAGTAACTCAGTGATAGAAAACAGAGGGTGGTTATTAATGGCACACACTCAGATTGGGTCACTGTCATTAGTGGGGTACCACAGGGGTCAGTATTGGGCCCTATTCTCTTCAATATATGTATTAATGATCTTGTAGAAGGCTTGCACAGTAAAATAATTTTTTGCAGATGACACTAAACTGTGTAAAGTAATTAACACAGAAGAGGACAGTATACTGCTACAGATGGATCTGGATAGACTGGAGGCTTGGGCAGAGAAGTGGCAGATGAGGTTTAACACTGACAAATGTAAGGTTATGCACATGGGAAGGAATAATGCAAGTCATCAGTACATACTACTGGGGGAAAAATCAAGAACAACATTACAAAATATTATTTCACTGAAAGAGTAGTAGAAGCTTGGAACAAACTTCCAGCAGAGGTGGTTGATACATCCACAGTAACTGAATTTAAACATGCCTGGGATAAACATGTATCTATCCTAAGATAACAATAAAAGGATAATAAAAGGGCAGACTAGATGGACCAGGTGGTCTTTTTCTGCCGTCAATCTTCTATGTTTCTATGTTTCTACTAAATGGTAAAACACTGGGTAACACTGGCATGGAAAAAGACCTAGGAATTTTAGTGAACAGCAAACTAAGCTGCAGAAACCTGTGTCAGACAGCTGCTGCCAAGGCCAATAAGATAATGGGTTGCATCAAAAGGGGCATAGATGCCCGTGATGAGAACATAGTCCTGCCACTTTACAAATCACTAGTCAGACCACACATGGAGTACTGTGTACAGTTCTGGGCTCCTGTGAACAAGGCAGACATAGCAGAGCTGGAGAGGGTTCAGAGGAGGGAAACTAAAGTAATAACTGGAATGGGTGGACTCTGGTACCCAGAAAGATTATCAAAATTAGGGTTATTCACTTTAGAAAAAAGACGACTGAGGGGAGATCTAAAAACTATGTATAAATATATCGGGTCAGTACAGAGATCTCTCCCATGAACTATTTATCCCCAGGACTGTGACTGTGACGAGGGGACATCCTCTGCGTCTGGAGGAAAGAAGGTTTGTACACAAACATAGAAGAGGATTCTTTACTGTAAGAGCAGTAAGACTATGGAACTCTCTGCCTGAGGAGGTGGTGATGGTAAGTTCACTAAAAGAGTTCAAGAGGAGCCTGGATGTATTTCTGGACGGTAACAATATTACAGGTTATAGTTACTAGAGATGGGTCGTTGATTCAGGGAGTTATTCTGATTGCCTGATTGGAGTCGGGAAGGAATTTTTTCCCCTAAAGTGGGAAACATTGGCTTCTACCTCACAGGGTTTTTTTGCCTTCCTATGGATCAACTTGTAGGATAACAGGCCGAACTGGATGGACAGATGTCTTTTTTCGGCCTTATAAACTATGTTACTATGTTTATCCCTCTTATCCCTTCTTCCTACCCTAACTCGGTACATTTTACAACTCCTTTTTTTTGTGTGTTTTTTGTTTTGTTTATTCAGCATCCAGAAAGAGGAGAATCTGCATCCTAACTTTCTCTTACTCATTTAGAAGTAGCCCTAGGATTATAGAGGCTTTACAGGGAGGTACTGACCTGTAAGGACATGTATATGGTATGTCGCCTCCCCCTCTCCATAGACTTGTATTGACATATGTAAACTGATCCTTCAGTCAGCATTTAGTAAGTGGGGGAAGCAAACATCTGATAACAGAATAACGAGACATTTTTCTCTGATAAGAAATATTAGGCTACTTCCACACTTGCGGTGCGGGGCGCCGGTACGCTGTTCTGGTGGGTGAACAGCAACCCCTGCTGAGAGGCGGCGGGAACGAAAATACAACAGCAGTTCCGGCTCCACACGTGCACTTGCGGAAGCACGGATTCGGCGGGCTGTTCACCCACCGGAACAGCCTGCTGGAGCCCCGCACCGCAAGTGTGGAAGTAGCCTTACAAAGTTTCTTATGGGAGCTTGTAATATTGATTTACCCAAACTAAACTAAAGTTGTATGAAAACTTAATGACCATGTAAGGTCCTCTTCACACAAATACACTTTTATTTCTGTGTTTTAAAATGCATGTAAAAATGCTTTAAGCATTTTTAATGTTTTTCTCATTTTCTGTAGATGTTTTTCCTGATATTTTGTACTTTAGAGAAGCCTATGGAGAAAAATGCTAGTAAAAATTCCATACACAGAGCATACTATTGTGCTTTAATGAAGACCAAGTATTATCTCAACAAAACAAAAAAAAACACTAAAAACTTCCCTGTATAAACCTTTGTGAATATTACACAGTGAATATTAAAGCAGTTTTTGGTGCAGCTTTTTTAAATGAAGGAAGGAGGTATGAAGGAGAGACTAATAATTCCTTCTTTTGCATCCATTCTTTGCTTTCAAGCTTTGAAAACTACAAAAAAAAATGCATCAAAAACTGTATACAATTGAATATGTGAATCTAGCCTTAGGGTATAGTCACACACAACAGATCTGTTGCAGAAATTTCTGTGATAGTCCCATACATCTAAATTTAGTTTGTAGAAATACATGCACATCTTGTAGCAACAACCCAATTGTAATAGCGGCTCGTGCCCACCACTGTCCTGCACCTCCAGGTGGGCATGGGACCCTTGTGACTTAAAATAACAGTTTTTCCAACACTCTTCTGCTTAAAAAGTACAGTTTTTATTCAGGAAAATGTTAAAAATTTCACAACCACATCAGTGATAAATAAAACCTATACGTTTTGGATGGCTACACATGTATAGTTACTCATGGATCATAAGTTTTTTTCATCACGAGTAACATAGTTTTATAAGGCTGAAAAAAGACATCTGTCCATCCAGTTCAGCCTGTAAGTTGATCCAGAGGAAGACAAAAAAAAAAACCTGTGAGGTAGAAGCCAATTTTCCTTACAATCAGGCAATCCGAATTACTTCCTGGATCAACGACCCCTCTCTAGTAACTATAACCTGTAATATTATTACCCTCCAGAAATACATCCAGGCCCCTCTTGAATTTTTAGTGAATTCACCATCACCACCTCCTCAGGCAGAGAGTTCCATAGTCTCACTGCTCTTACCGTAAAGAATCCTCTTCTATATTTGTGTACAAACCTTCTTTCCTCCAGACGCAGAGGATGTCCCCTTGTCACAGTCCTGGGAATAACTAGATGATGGGAGAGATCTCTGTACTGACCCCTGATATATTTATACATAGTTATAAGATCTCCCCTCAGTCGTCTTTTTTCTAAAATGAATAACCCTAATAAAAAAAATAATCTTTCAGGGTACTGTAGTCCACCCATTCCAGTTATTACTTATGTCTGCCTTGTTCACAGGAGCCCAGAACTGTACACAGTACTCCATGTGTGGTCTGACTAGTGATTTGTAAAGCTGCAGGACTATGTTCTCATCACGGGCATCTATGCCTCTTTTGATGCAACCCATTATCTTATTGGCCTTGGCAGCAGCTGTCTGACACTGGTTTCTACATCTCAGTTTGCTGTTTACTAAAATTCCTAGGTCCTTTTCCATGTCAGTGTTACCCAGAATTTTACCATTTAGTATGTACTGGTGATTTGCATTATTCCTTCCTATGTACTTCCAATGTCCTATTTTACTGTGCAAGCCTTCTACAAGATCATTAATAAATATATTGAAGAGAATAGAGTCCAACCACTCATGTGGATGTGGAATTTTTGAACATGGCAATTGTAATACAGAATATCCATGCACCACTCTGTGGAGTAATTAAAAAGGATTGTTTAGGACTTTGGGTGCCGTGGTGCCTCATCCACTGCTCATTGAGGTGAATGGAAGCGATTTTAGCATGATGTTTGTCACTCGCGAAAATACCATTATAGCTATCATACCATAAAGCAATTTGCTTATATATTGTTATCAAAGGTCAGGCAGTATAGCTGTGAGAGGGATCCAAAACCAGTGAGCAGGGAAACGACAATTTTATTACAGTCCTCTTCCGGCTCAGGTCAAGATAGTACCTGTTCTGATGCCATTTACCGGCTTCAGTTTGTTGCTTGATGACAGGGTTGGATGCCGTTTCAGATTTCATTATTAGATCTTGTTCACACACTGCAGATTTTAGGTTATCTTCACATCTTTGAATATCTGTGTCGGAGGCTTCTTTTGAGTTCTTGGTTGATTATCAGTCAATATGGTCTGTCGTGTAATAGTCTTAACCATTGTGATGGATCCAGCAGTGTTTTGTGGTCTCTGCTATAAAAGGAAACCACAAGGAATATGTGAACATGTTTTTCCTTTTTTTGCACAAATGTGAAATGGATTAAACCAGAGAAGAAAATTAGATATTATTTTAGCCTCTATTTAAGAATCCACTTTGTACAGATAATCCTGATCATATGCCCAATTGATATCTCAACCAGAGAAAAGATCTGATGGAAAAAGTGGATCTTTCTCTGGTAGACTTAATTAGCCACCATTAATTTTGAGCGCAAACACAACCAGGAAACTACTGCTTATACGTAGTTACCAGTATTTAAGTTGGTATGCTTCAAATCTGCTTCACAACACTCACTTATGGCTAGGGTTTACATAAGCCCCACCTATTTGCTAGGATTATCTTTGGAACTCTGGGACCATCCTGGCAAATTTGGGAGCTATTCCTACTTATGTGTACATTTAAAGGAAATGTGTCACCAAAAAATTGTATCAGCCAGTCAAAACCAGATAGCGACACGTTACTTTTTCTAACCTTGTTTTTGTTCTCTGATGACAGATTTTTGTATTCTGTTTCCGGGAACACGATTATGGGGCTGCCTCTTGCCTGAGCTGTTCTTTAGAAAGCATTAAAGGGGTTGTCCCACTTCAGGAAATGTCATGCAGAAAAAGTTAATACAAGCCACTTACTAATGTATTGTAATTTTCCATAATGCCTCCTTTGCTTTCATTTTTCAGTTGCATTATACATGCCCATATCCAGGGTTTACGACACCCTGCAGTCGGGTGTCTGGCCGTGCTCGCACACTATAGGAAAAAGAACTGAACTCTCTGGTGGCCGGGAACGTGGGAGAGCGCATAGGCACACATACACAACAGCTTCTGTCCCAGCCACTTCGTATCTGCGCTGCAGCGGTGGCCATAACCCTTGGAAATGAGCAGTGTACAGTCATGGCCAAAAGTTTTGAGAATGATACAAATATTAATTTTTACAAAGTCTACTGCTTCAGTTTTTATAATGGCAATTTGCATATACTCCAGAATGTTATAAAGAGTGATCAGCTTAACAGCAATTACTTGCAAAGTCAATATTTGCCTAGAAAATGAACTTTATCCCCCAAAACACATTTCAACATCATTGCAGCCCTGCCTTAAAAGGACCAGCTAACATCGTTTCAGTGATTGCTCCATTAACACAGGTGTGGGTGTTGATGAGGACAGGGCTGGAGATCATTCTGTCATGATTAAGTAAGAATGACACCACTGGACACTTTAAAAGGAGGCTGGTGCTTTGCATCATTGTTTCTCTTCTGTTAACCATGGTTATCTCTAAAGAAACACGTGCAGTCATCATTGCACTGCACAAAAATGGCCTAACAGGGAAGAGTATCGCAGCTAGAAAGATTGCACCTCAGTCAACAATCTATCGCATCATCAAGAACTTCAAGGAGAGAGGTTCCATTGTTGCCAAAAAGGTTCCAGGGCGCCCATGAAAGACCAGCAAGTGCCAGGACCGTCTCTTAAAAGTGTTTCAGCTGCGGGATCGGGCTACCAGCAGTGCAGAGCTTGCTCAGGAATGGCAACAGGCAGGTGTGAGTGCATCTGCACGCACTGTGAGGCGGAGACTCTTGGAGCAAGGCCTGGTCTCAAGGAGGGCAGCAAAGAAGCCACTTCTCTCCAGAAAAAAACATCAGGGACAAACTGATATTCTGCAAAAGGTACAGGGAGTGGACTGCTGAGGACTGGGGTAAAGTCATTTTCTCTGATGAATCCCCTTTCCGATTGTTTGGGACATCTGGAAAACAGCTTATTCGGAGAAGACGAGGTGAGCGCTACCACCAGTCTTGTCTCATGCCAACTGTAAAGCATCCTGAAACCATTCATGTGTGGGGTTGCTTCTCAGCCAAGGGAATCGGCTCTCTCACAGTCTTGCCTAAAAACACAGCCATGAATAAAGAATGGTACCAGAATGTCCTCCGAGAGCAACTTCTCCCAACCGTCCAAGAGCAGTTTGGCGATCAACAATGCCTTTTCCAGCATGATGGAGCACCTTGCCATAAAGCAAAGGTGTTAACTAAATGGTTCAGAGAACAATGGCCTGGTTGTGGGTCCATGGCCTGGAAACGCCCCAGATTTTAATCCCATTGAGAACTTGTGGTCAATCATCAAGAGACGGGTGGACAAACAAAAACCTACAAATTCTGACAAAATGCAAGCATTGATTGTGCAAGAATGGACTGCTATCAGTCAGGATTTGGTCCAGAAGTTGATTGAGAGCATGCCAGGGAGAATTGCAGAGGTCCTGAAGAAGAAGGGTCAACACTGCAAATATTAACTTGCTGCATTAACTCATTCTGTCAATATAAGCTTTTGTTACTCATAATATGATTGCAATTATATTTCTGTATGTGATAAAAACATCTGACAAACACACATAAAAACCAGAGGGCAGCAGATCATGTGAAAATATAATATTTGTGTCATTCTCAAAACTTTTGGCCATGACTGTATACTGCGATGGAAAAGTGAATCAAGCCTGCAAAGGAAGCAATATGGACAATCACAATACAAGTGACTTGTATTATTTTTGTATAAGTGATAACTGTCATTTGCTGAATTGAAACAACCCCAAGTAATTGGTCCCTATAGAGTCCCCTCAGTAGTAATAAACCACCCTATAGTGCCCCCAGTAATTATAATGCCTTCATAGTGCCCCAGTAGTAATAAGTCCTCTTTGTAGTGCCCTTAGTAGTAATAGGGTCCCCTATATAATGCTTCTTCAAAGTTGCAAATTTAAAAAGCATTCAGGAGAGTGATCCTGATCTCTGGGGCTCCGCATATTAGCTTGTTCTGCTTGGCGGTAAAGACTTCCACAGCCTTGGATACACCCACAGCAAACCAGAATTCTATCCTTTAAGCCAGTGGTTCTCAACTCCAGTCCTCGGGACCCACCTGCCAGTCAGGATTTAGGAATATCCCACAGAATGAATACCTGTGGTAAGTCCTGATGGATGGACGCTAATTATATCAGCTGGTCTAAACTAAGGAAATCCTGAAAACCTGACTGGCAGGTGGGTCCCGAGGACTGGAGTTGAGAACCACTGCTTTAAGCTCTTTAATGGGGTTATCCAACCCCTGGAATGCTCCCCTATATGCCCAGGCCCCTCACACACAATGTACTTCCCTCGCTCCCCAGCACCTGAGTCGCTACTGAAGTTTGCTCAGCCGCTGCTGCATCCTACCGTCACACGGATGAAAATATCCAGCGTCAGGGGGCATCAGCCAATAGCAGGCGGTAATGGGAATGAGCCTCCCTAGGGTCTAAGTTGTGTGAACAGCTCAGGGTCAAAGATACATTTAATCCACTCCTGTGGATTTAGCTGTGAAAGGAAGCACACGATTTGGAGTTTTGCTTTCTAAGGCCTCATGCACATGGCCGTATCCTTTTTGCAGTCTGCATGGATTCTGGCTTGCCACTATTTTGTTTAACTCCTGTCCTTGTCCGCATCTTTTTACGAGGCCGCAGAATAGACTTAAGAATGCAGCCCCATTGAAACAAATGAGTCCACGTCTGATCAGCAGAAAATGTGGATTGGATGCCAACCAAAAATACGGTTATGTGCAAGGGGCCTAATACATTGCACGGTATCAGTACAATGCAGTATTATGAACTTTACGAGGACAAACGTTTTGGATCTATAAATAAAATGATGCTAAATGTTGGATTTTCTAGAGCATTCTTGCTTGTCTGTAATAAAAAAATGTTTTGTTTTGTTTTTTTTCTGCCAGGTCTTCCCATGTCTCAAATTCCTGGTTCTCTGCTTGTGTTACTTGCACATAAACTAGACACGATGACCCCTGGAGTGAAAGATTTCCGGGATATAGGAATTGAGTTAGGGGTTAAGCCACATCTTGTGGATAGCATGGCAGGATTTACAGCATTGCATGATCACCTGTCCTCCAACATCTCGTGTACACTACAGCACTTGGTGCACACCCTTCAGAGACTACAGCGCAGAGACGCCTTGGCCTTGATTTGCTCACATTTCAGCCAGTAGTGATCTGCTAATGGTTAAATAATCTTTCGACAAGCTGCTTCACTCTACTTGTGGTATCATTTTATTATGCCACCACTGGAATTAAGCCTACGACGGACTGCAAAGGATCCAAGGCTGCAGTAGGTCTAGTTGAAGAGGAATTGCTGATACCTTGGTCAGCTTCTTGGACGACCTTGATTCCGCAAGAAGTTCTGTTTCAAAGGGATAGTCCATGTGCTTGGTCTAGAAGAATGCTGAACCACTTTCTTTGAAATCAGTTCTGTGTTTTGACTGAAGATTTATATTCCCAACTCCTAATATTGCGTCATGGAATAAAGTCACAGTGAACATGTATAAAATGATACAAATGAATGTTATTCCCTTGGGTTTTGCATCTGACGAGTGGTATGATCATTATCATATATTATAATATCACAATGGCACAAATGCATATTGGGGCAGACTAATTAATACTGTCCAGTGTCATTTTAGACCAGTCTAAAAATGTGCCAGATTAATCAAGTGTCTCATTCTAGATAATAGACTGGTCTAACTTTACACAATCTATTTAGTGGCTTACTTTTCACCATAATTGTGGCACACAATGGCACAAATTAAAGAGGACCTGTCACCCCTCCTGACACGTCAGTTATAGTTATTACTTGCATTCCCCATGTAATGTTTCCGGAGGATCTAAGCTTATAGCTCTACATTGGGTCATTCCTCTGTTATCTCTACTATGAGTGAATTGACAGCAGCTTGCAATAAAGGTACATTTGGGTGCTACCAGTTGGGGGGGGGGGGGGTGTCCCTGCATAGTCTGACACTGACAGCACTGATTGGACAGAGTCAAATACACCCGCTACTGGTAACACAGTAGTGTCTTTACTGCAGACTGCTGGCTATTTATTTGTAAACTTCTAGCAGGAATAATACAGGAATGGCACAATATATAATACTCCAGAATTGCAGAATTACATTACATGGGGAATGCAAGTAGTTACTAAAACAGACATGTCAGGAGGGTTGACAGGTCCTCTTTAAGCTACTCCCATTCCAGCTAACCCACGCTCTGCCCCACCAAGCCCATAGTCGAACGAACAACAAAAACTATGTGTTTTTGCTGGTATATTTTCTGAACTTCAGTGTTTTAGTGTCATCTTTTGCAGCATTTTTCACGGTAAAAACAACAGCTCCAGATGTTAAGGTCTGTGGGAAATGTGAAATGGGACACACAAGTGTTTTTCCTACTGGTGTTGTTAATTGCATGGCATTTTTTTGTCTTTCTGGCTTTTTTCAAAGATACATACAATAGCATATTGTAGCTGTTGCCTTTTTTTTTCAGGCATTTTGACCACACCTTGTGTATACAGGAAAAATGCTATGAAGAAAATGCTAGTTATAATAAGTGCGTTATGATTGGTTGACAGTTTCTATGTTCCCCAATTCTTTGCAGTTGTATTAAAGAATTGCTGATTTTATTGATATTTTAGGTCCCTGTTCTTACATAATTTTGTGCAGACACAATTTGGCATGGATTCTGCACCAAAAAGCTGGCTGGTGACTGCAGATCTTGCTGGCTAGGCCTCTCTTGATCTGCCCATAGGCTGTGCCCTTAAAGAGCCAGCTTGTGCCCACTCAAATCTTCACCAGCCTATGGCTGGCCACTTTGAGGTACTTAAAGCACCTTCAAAGGTGCATGAGCATTAGGTTCCAGTTCTCTAGTTCCTGTCTGTGATGTTTAAGCTTATTTACCTGTGTAGCAGCTCTAGCCTGTTTCCTGGATTTTGACCAGTTGCTGCTTTTCCTGACTTCTGGCTGACTTCCTTACCGAGCCTGAACTGCCTGCCCTGACCTCAGTCTATCCCTGACTACAGTTTTGCCTGATCCCTTGGTGCTCCACACTGGTGTCTCTTGGCCCCCATTGGTTAGCAGTCTACTTTGAATGGTAGCAGCCTGGTGGTTCCCCTGTAGCAAAGTCCAGATCCCTGTATAGGGGTTAAAGGGTTAATACCAGAAGGACCACTTAGATAATGCCCTTGGGAGTAGAACCATGCCAAATCTGTTTAAGTGACACAGTGGGTCCTCACCTGCCGCATAACAAAAGGAAATGCTCTTTCTTGGCGTAGTCGCAGCCATAAGCCCTAAAACATTAAACACATTATGAGGCGGATTCAGCGTGGCCACCTGGATGCATTTTGGCGCACAATCCATGCCAAATTCTGCCTGCACAAAATGCTGTGTGAAAGGCCTATTATGTAAATTACAAAAATTGTTCTTACAGCATGAAATATGTGCAGTTAGTATTTTGTCATGCCTGCCATTGTCCATGAGATGGCAGTCTATTCCTGCACAAAGTATTGTATTATACATGAAGTAAGTGTCAAGCAAGCAAGCATTCTCCTGTAGTGCACACTAAATTCAATGCGGCTTGTAATAATTTGACATAAGCCGCATGTGGCATTTTATAACTGCGGTCTAAAAATGTACTTGTCCTTTGGCATTTTTCAGATGTGGAGATACATGCACTGTGTTCATCATTTTCATCATCAGAATTATTTCTTGGTACATGAATAAATTGAAACTTAAATTTTCTATTTAAATGACGTTTCTATTCATAATAAGTCATTTATTGACCAAATGGAATTTAATAGAGCAATAGAGTATGTCTAGCTGTTTTCTATATCAGATTCTGTGTGTGGTGTTACAGAGACAAGTTTGTTGTCTGTTCATATCAGTGTTTTATTGGTGACTGTCCATAGCATTGCAGATACACTTTGTCTTAATTCAGTGAATAACTATGGTGCACAAAATTAAACCATTGACAAATTCAGCTTCGCTACATGCCCGTACAATACCGCTACACTCATAATATGTTCTTGGATGTAGATTGAATCATGCATAAGTAATTCAGTTTTATGTCACTTTTTGTTTTATTTCTCTTCACGTTTATTTCTCTTCACCAGTAATAAGGAACAGAATGAAGAGGTTTTTCATCTTATTTTTTATTTGTGGGCACTGATAAAATATAAAAGCATTTACACTCACCTCACCTGGCCCCACCACTCCAATGCCACCTCTTCTTCTCCCTGGGCTCTCGTCAGTTACATATCGTGGCTGCAGTGGTGACTTCTCATTCACTCCTACAGCCTATCAATGGCCTCAGAGGTGTATGATAATGACGTCAGTGGTAGGCTGCAGCAGTGAATGGGATGTCACCGCTGCAGCCACAATATGTAACTGGCTGCAGCCCATGGAGAGCAAGAGGTGTCACTGGGGCAGATAGTGAAGAGAAAAAAAACCTTTAGTTTGTTATGTGGTCCATGATATGTGCTGTTTGTGTGATACAGCATAGGCAGAGCTGTGTTCACTACCATTTCATTAATATTATGTCAGCTCTTAGTATGTACCACTACTTAAAAAAAGTGTCAGTTATGTTGCTTAGGAGCAGTAACTGAATTGTAAATTTCATGTGGCAATATTAGTGCTTTTTACTATGATTGTCACGGTTTTGCAATGCAGTAAGTGTAAACTCAGCCTAAAATAAAAAGGTATCAGCTTCATACAAGTCCATATTTTGGGTCTTTTTGCAAACTCAGTGAAATTTGGCAGTTGATAATGACAGCACTATTATCCGGCGCTTGTTTTTATAGCACAGAACCACAGTACAATACAGTGTGAAAATTCAGTAGACCAGAAGCATGAGCAGCAACAAACCATTAGGCTGGGTTCACATCACAGTTTCATTTTCCGTTCTTCTGATCTGTCAGAAGAGCAGAAAAAAACGGATCCAATTAAAAAAATAGATCCTGAAAAAAATATGGATCCTGTGAAAAAACGCATTCTGAGGATCTGTATCTTTAGATGGAGAAAAAAGTCCTGCATGCAGGACTTTTTTCCATCTAAAAAACAAATCTCAGATAGAAATGGCTAAAACGGATGCAAATTGTGCATAACAGATGCTTAAAATACAGGATGCTTCCTTTTTTGTTCTTCTGATGGACCAGAAGAACGGAAAAAGAAACTGTGATGTTGAACCCAGCCTAAGAAAATTCCCCTGATTTAATAACAAATAAAACTGTAGCAATTTTTCGGCACTAGTCATATTTTTCCACTCTTTCCAAAACTGTAAAGGAAACCTTAATCTACACCTCTCTGCTGTATCACCCCAAATCCAGAAAAGTTGGTGCACTGTGTAAAATGTAAACCAAACAGAATGCAATGATTTACAAATCCTATAGACCCGTATTTTATTCACAATAGTTCATAGAATATGTCACATCAGATGCTGAAAGTGAGATATTTTAAGTCATGAAAGAAAAATTGACTTATTTAGAACTTAGAGATGTGACTTAGGGTGGGTTCACATCAACGTTATGAATTCCGAATTGCTTTCCATTTATAACATGGTCCTGTCGACAGGACCTTGTTTTCTGTCCTGCATAACAGAAATCAAACGGATCCATTATGCTTGCCCATAGACCTCAATTATGACGGATCAAAACGGAATGCCTCTAAAGGTTTCTGTTTTGAATTCTGTCTTATGAATTCTGTTATTTTCTGTTATAACCATTTTATAATGGAAAGCAGTAATGGAATTCATAACGTTGATGTGAACCCGCTCTTACATGTAGTAAGCCTTTGCCCCTGCCCCAACTGTTTTGAGCTGCATTGAGGCCATCAAGTTCTAAATAAGCAACATCTGATATGTGTTCTATGATCTGTTAAAAATAAAATATAAATCATTGCATTCTGTTTTATTTACATTTTACACAGGATCCCAACTTATTTGGAATTGCATTTCTTTATCGACTTGCGCTATAATTTGCCACTTAATATTAGGCTACATTTACATGAACGTTGTATTATGCGGATCCACAAAACTATGACACCGGCACAATTTATGGACCGCACATGCCGCGGCTATAATAGAAATGCCTATTCTTGTCCGCAATTGCGGACAAAAAAAGGACATGTTCAATTTTTTTTGCGGGGCTGCGGCATGGAGCAACGGATGCGGACAGCACACGGTGTGCTGTCCACATCTTTTGCGGCCCCATAGAAATGAATGGGTCCCAATCTGAGCCGCAAAATATGTAGCCTTATAACCACATTACTTAAGGTGGCCATACTTTCCACCTAATTGGAATGTGTCCCAAATTTTCCAGATGGCAGATGCCAAGAAAAAGATCCAGCTGTTGGTTGTCCTCTTTTTGTTTTCAGAACAGATATACTGCTGACATAGATGTCTGGCAGCAGCGTACTCCATACTATACAATTACAGCACAATCATGCTTGGCTAAGCTGACTGTGTGTATGTGGTTGGGAGGAATAGCTGTCAATTGACCAAACATTTGACTGTCAGTTATCTAAAGTTTAGAGATTTCATTCTGCTGCATTTTGCTGGCGGGTAAGAGGTTACTTAGAGCTCACAGCAGAATCTAAGTATTGTGGGCAGGTATCTGTATTTTACTTATGGTATTACAGTAAGTGTAAACAGTACATTGCTGTGAAATGTCAAAAGCAAGATGTTAAGCACGTAATGTTATAAATTAATGTTGTGACTTTTAGAATTCAACAAAACATGTTTTATGTGGTTGTTTTTTATGTAATTTTAGTATTTTTTATTTTTATCAAACATGTTGGTTATGTTTGTTTTTTATGTAATTTAATAAACATTTTAATTTAATAAAACATTTTCAGTGAGCTGGAGTTTAAATTCCCATACTCAGTATATAGTCTGAATCTGCTCATACATTTTCCACTTCCAGTGCTGCTTCTGAAGTTGTGTTGTGTTTAGGGGCCCCAGCATCAGAGTGTCCTAAGTGTCATAATGCCATTCCATATTACACAGCTACACTTATTTTGAAACACTGGAATTCATTGAAATCATATAAAAAGACAAAGGGGGAGATTTTTCAAAACTGGTGTAAAGGAAAACTAACTTAGTTGTCTATAGCAACCAGATTCATAGTAACATAGGGGGGAGATTTATCATGAGGGGAAAATATGAAGTCAGTTTTGCTTGAGTCTGCGTTGGAGTATTTTATGCCACATTTTCAAATTTCACAGGCTGTTTGATAAATTTGGCTGGTCATTAAACCTCTCACACTAGGCTAACTCAACCCAAGTTATGTTTGCATCACCTTGGAAAATATAATCACTGCAAACTAGTTATGCTAAAAGAAAATAACAAATACTTTATTAAATATGAACACAATAAAAAAAGGGATCTGTTAATTCACACCATGGTACGCCTATACAAGTATATGTGAGCGAGGCAGTTGTGTTGACTAAAATGTGCCAATGCCCATCAAAGTGCCCCTATTAGCCCATTTGTAAGGGCTCTCACATTAACACTACAGTAACGACAATGCGACTCAAAGTCAGTGTATTTCACCAGAATCAGACTATGCCAACTAATCCAAAGTTACTAATAAACCCGTGTGGGTGAGGTGTAACGAGATGTGAGAGCCCTTACAAATGGGCTAATAGGGGCACTTTGATGGGCATTGGCACATTTTAGCCAACACAACTGCCTCGCTCACATATACTTGTTTAGGCGTACCATGGTGTGAATTAACAAATCCCTTCTTTTATTGCGTTGATATTTAATAGAGTATTTGTTATTTTCTTTTAGCATCCCTAGTTTGCAGTGATTATATTTGGGATTAAACCTAACACTAATGTCTAGAAAAGCTAATCTACTTTTCCTACCCCACCCTCCTCCTGGAGTGAGATTGCGACTTTTTTGAGACTTCTTAAAAAAAGTTAGGGTGGGTTCACATCAGCGTTATGCTTTCCGTTATAACATGGTTATAACGGAAACCATAAGACGGAAGTCAAAACGGAAGCCTTTAGAGGCATTCCGTTTTGATCCGTCATAATAGAAGCCTATGAGAATCATAACTGATCTGTTTGGTTCCCATTATGCAAGACAGAAAAAAAAGTCCTGTCGACAGGAATGTAAGTTAAGTTAAAATCCACCATAGTCAACTGTAAAAAAAACTACTGGTTATATGTGGATTAACCACCCTTTTGGCTCCTGAACACAAACGTATTTTCTTTGTGTTTTTTTTGCAGACTGTATGTGGAACCATTCAATTCAATGTGTCCACAAAAAAAAACATACGTTACATTGCATTCCATTTCCATATGTCCATTACACACAAAAAATAGAACATATCCTAATCTTGTTTGCATTACAGAAAAGGATAGTACTGTTCTATTCTGGGCCAGCTGTTCCGTTCCGCAAAATACGGAATGTACACGGACTGCATCCGTATTTTTTGCGGGTCCGTTTTTTGCAGACTGCAAAATACATAGTCATGTGCATGGTCATAGCATGATTGGATTGGTTTTGATGAATTGATTTTATGGATAGCTTTTTCATATTACAGTATATCTATACACAATTGGACAGCACTTGTCCTAGAGATTGACTTTTTGTGGGTGACCATTCTTATAGTCCCTTTCCATCAAGGCACCCAATAGTCCAGTAAGAATCAACTTTAGGGCTCGTTCACATAACCATATTTTTCTTTCCGTGTCTGTTCCGTTTTTTTTGCGGACCGCAAAATACATACGGTCGTGTGAATGAGCCCTGAAACAGCACACTACAGTTGCAGTTAAAGGGAATGTGTCAGCATTTTTTCTGCCAGTTAAAACAGGATAGTAGCACATATCTTTTCTTCTAATCTGTTTTTATTCTCCGATTGTAGATTTTTAAAATATATTTCCTGAACATGATTATGGGGGCGGCCAGTTGTTCTTAACCGCATTTAGGAGGCATAAAGAAAATTGCTTTACATGGTCCATAGACAGAATGGTCAGAAGGGGACCTCATTGACTTATTTGGGGGAATTTTCTGGGCATGGCTTGTGGAGAGGTCAGAAGGAAGGTGGGTTATGACCTATTGTGAATAGTGGCTTCTGTGTTACCTATACACAGAGGTGTTATCTGTCATTCTAATGCCACCTATAATGGTAAGCAGATAACTGCAGTAAACTGATATGAACAGACCAAGAAGTGGTGCCTATTATTAGCCTTAGTGGCCATAGTGAAAACCTGCAGGATTTTGTGGTTTGTATTTAAATATAGATACTGCTATGAAAAATTAAAATTAACCACCAAAAATTCTTTAAAAATATGCGTAGCATAAAACAAGATTTTAACCACAGGTCATTTTCTGATAACACATTGCCTTTAAGTGTGAATATTTATTCTAGCCATGTGGAGTGCATCACAGCTTATGTATCAATGTTTCAAGCTGAAAAATTCATCAAGGTCGATATTTATAATACACCCTTGAAGCTTAATTTGTGGCATATGTCAATAACCTACGGTATAGCACAAGAGAATACACGAAAATACATGGCAAGGCTGGCTGCTAACAGACATCCAGTGACATACTAAGTGACAAGGTCCTATGCTATGGCAATATTCATTAAAGAAAAGTGAGAGTGACCCCAGAAGAGGGACAGGCTTCTGAGAAAAGATCTGGATCAATAGGTAGGTATATAGGATTGAAACTGTTAGTGAGACTCACTGTCAGGGTACAGTATGTAACGAGAGATGAATGAAGTTTACAAAAATTTGATTCTGCTGCTTTGCCAAATTTCACAAAGAAATTTGCTTTGTGACAAATTACTTCAGCGATTGTAAAGGCTACTATGTGAAGCACAGAAGCCAAGAATCCATACCCCCCCCCCCTTTTCCAAGTAACAATAAATGACACTCCTAACATGAACAATGTCACACAGTGTTACACACCTTTTTATTGGGCAGGTGCAATTATGGAGTACTAAGTATACAGTCAACCAATATCAAGCTTACCAATCTTATAAAATATGAATACATAAAAACTTCAGAAACTGACTCAACAAAGCAGAGTATAATGTGGCAAATTAATTTTGTCAATAATTTTGACATACAATGTAAACGTCAGTTCAAAGGTGGGGCCCACGCATCGTAAACTTTTTTTATAAAGAAAAAAAAAACGGTATAAGTGATGTAATTGTGTCACCTCATTATATAATGGAACCGCACTATAGTGCCGAATAGCAGTACAAAACATAAAAAACATAAGTCCCTACAGTCTTAGAGTCCATTTAAGCTGAAATACCACCACTGTGGGCAGCAAACTACTAAGCCACAGTTGAAGTACACAATGACTACTACAATATGTAAAGTATCGCTGTGGCAATCCATTTGCATTGTTACTTATATCCACTTATTACTATGAACATTAATATTGAATGAAAAATGATAAAACAAAATGGTGAATCATAAAAATACAACTAATTCAAATGCCTGTAAATGTGAATAGTGTAGTGATTGAGTGTAGTTAATGAAGAATGTCCCCCACAATCAAACAAAAATATTAATATTATGTAAAAAGTGATGAAATAACAGAATTTGTTGTATGATACATGAATATGAAAAATTATACTGTGTGAAAATAAAAATTATGTGAAAATGTGTGCCAGATAGTGAAAAATGGTGTGATGAAGATAAATAAGTGGGTGTGTAAGGGTCAATACTGAGGCGAGATGAAAGATAAAAAATGAAAAATGGGGCTGAGCTGCTCCTACGCCACGTGACCAATTGACATGCCGCCACTGGCCTAGGAAAAGGTGTAAGAACGGCGGCGCACTACTGAGTATAGGTCATCAGTAAAAAAAATCTCAGAAAACCTCCTTAATGGCAATAATAATATTCAGCTTACATTATTGAACTGTAAAGTAGCAAATTCTGGTACTATCAACATCAGTATGTAAAAAATAAAAAATCTGACTGCTGTTTTATGTTTTTTTATTACCACTGGCATGGGAACGTGAACTCATGTTGTCCTGGGCATGCACACTCTCTCTAAGGTCCCATTCACACGTCCGTAAAAAGCGTCTGCATCCGCAATTTTGTGGAACGGGTGCGGACCCATTCATTTTCAATGGGGCCGCAAAAGATGTGGACGGCACACAGTGTGCCATCCGCATCTGCACTTCCATTCCGCGGCCCCGCAAAAAAATAGAACATGTCCTATTCTTGTCCGAATACACGTACAAGAAAAGGCATTTCTATTATAGAGCCGGCCATGTGCTGTCCGCAAATTGCGGAACGCACATGGCCGGTGTCCGTGTTTCACGGACGTGTGAATGGAGCCTAACTTTAGGACTAGTCGTGCATTTGCCCAAGGAACAAGAAGAGAGAGGAATAGGCCACAGGAGGAGGCAGAGGCTGGCGTATATTGAATTCATGTGCTTTTGGCAATATTCAAACCAATTTTTCTTGAAGTCACAATTATGTCACGATTTATTATTGTTTTTTCAACACTGAATGGTTCATACTATGACCTTTGCACTTATAGTACTTTTCATTTCTAGGGCATTGCTATAAATTGGCAATGATATCATTAGTCGTCGGCCTGAGGAAGGAGGCAGACCATCTCAAAAAGGTGTCGCCCTCTGCCTGTCTGTTTTAAATTTTTTTTAATGATTAGTGTGCAATAAATTAGTTTTAGTGTTTAGTGCCCCAGAAATTTTTTTTTCTTTTCTTGTTTTCACTGCTTCATAAATGACATGAGATGGACTTCAATTTGTCAAGAAACTCCAACTTAGGCCTCACGCACACGGCCGTTGTCCGGCCATGGACGTATTGCAGACGGCATACAGCGGGTCTTAACATGAACAATAAAAACATTCAGTGGCTCTCAACCATATTCATAAATCACGCTGACAATAGAGGACTGGAGCGCAGAAGTTCACTCTATAAACTGCCTCCACTGTTCTTTATCGCCACAAAGGTTTATAATGTATCACTCTTGGGACCCTATATAGCTGTGGGACTCAATACAGAGTTACAGCTGTTCCTCAAGAGAATTGTGAGAACTGTAGATGAGCGAATGTCTCAAAAATTCGATTTGGCCTGTTTGCCGAATTTTCAAAAAAGATTCGATCCAAATTTATTTGTAGCGAATTGCATAAAAAAACTGATATTTTCTGGCTGCAGAGAGCCTGTATAGTGGTGTAGAACAATGTGCCTTGCAGTAACATGCATAGGGAGTCTGCTGTGGTAGTGAAACAATACTGTGAGTCAGTATGACACGTAGATGACAGGCGTCGCTCTTAGAATCACTGCACACTTAACGTATTTGGGCAGTTATGTGACCAAAATTGACCAAATAACTCAAGTGTGAACTCAGCCTTACAGGTCAATGTTAGCACCAGGTATAAAGGACCAAAATCCTACTATAGTGTGTAAGAGCGCACTCCTTTTACACCGATTCACATATTCCACATTTCTACAGAACCTGTTCTATTAAACACTTATACAAGTAGAGCCCACCCGACAGAGTGGAGAGGGTGTCAACAGTAAGTTTGTGTTGACGTCTGATTATTTTGCCCTTCCTCTGATCCGTCAGAACAATAACCCACAAAAAACAGATACTATCTGTTGAGCATCCGCCTTCATTCGGTCAGTAATCATCAGTATTGCTAAAGCCAAAAAAACTAAACAAAAAATGGAGTAGATCAAAAACAGAGATGACATGTGAATGGAATATTTGCATGTCTTCTGTGTTTTGTACCCACTTCTGCTTTTGGCTGCCAAATCATAAACCAATTCTGATGCAAAATAGGGACCATGTCATACAGGCCTCACAGCTGCTACATAGACAGGATCCGTTGTGAGTCTGATTTTTCCTTCATTCTGACAGATCAGAAGAAGGGTCAAATAAATGATCTCAACCAGGCCAAAAAGGCAAAATAGTGGCCCAGTCATGAAGTGGGGAGGGTGGGAACGGCATGAAAAGTCCACAGGGTGTTCCAGTGACATAGTGGTTAGTTGGCAGCAGCATGCGGAGACCACAGAGTGGCCCATTGACAGAGTGTGCAGGTGGCAGCAGCAGCATGAGGAGACCACAGAGTGGCAAGGTGACATCAGCATGAGGAGACCACAGAGTGGCACAATGACAGAGTGTAGCAGTGGCAGCAGCAGCATGAGAAGACCACAGAGTGGCATAATGACGGAGTCTGGAGCTGGCAGCAGCAGCATGAGGTGACCATAGAGTGGCACAATGACATTGTGGTTTCCTCATGCTACTGCTGCCACCTCCAGACTCTGTCAATATGCCACTCTGTGGTCTTCTCATGCTGCTGCTGCCACCGCTACACTCTGTCATTGTGCCACTCTGTGGTCTCCTCATTCTGATGTCACCTTGCCACTCTGTGGTTTCCTCATGCTGCTGCTGCCACCTCCACACTGAGTGACACAATGCCATAGTGTGGAGGTGGCAGCAGCAGCATGAGAAGACCACAGAGTGGCACAATGACAGAGTCTGGAGGTGGCAGCAAGAGCATGAGGAGGCAACAGACTGGCAAGGTGACATAGTGTGGAAGTGGCAGCATAAGCAGGAGAAGGCCACAGACTGGCAAGGTTACATAATGTGGAGGTGTCAGTAGCATGAGGAGACCACAGAATGGCACAATGACAGATTGTGGAGGTGCCAGCATGAGGAGGCCACAGACTGGCAAGGTGACATAGTGTGGAGGTGGCAGCAGCAGCATGAGGAGACCACAGAGTGGCAAAATGACAGCGTCTGGGGGTGGCAGCACCACAGAGTGGCAAGGTGACATCAGCATGAGGAGACCACAGAGTGGCACCATGACAGTGTGGAGGTGACCGCTCCCATAGAAGCGAATGGGGTCGCATCTATTCCGCAATATTGCGGAATAGATGCGGACCCATTCACACGGTCGTGTGAATGGGCTCTTACTGTCATAGACGTACCGAGACACACGGACATCTCCGAGGGGCAGGAGATCTTTGAGACTAGCAACATTTAATTTAATCCATTGGATACTGGAGGTTTTTTTGTTTTTGCGTTTTCAATTTTCTACCCTATTTTCCATGAGCCATAAATTTTTTATATTTTCCTTCACATAGCTGTATCAGGGCTTATTTTTTTGTGGGACAAGTTGTGCTTTCGAATACCACCATTAATTATGGAATAAAATGTAGTGGGAAACGGTAAAAAAAAATCCAAATGGGGTGTAATTGGGAAAAAAAACGCAATTCCGCCACCGTTTTACGGGTTTTGTTCCCACGGCGTTCCGTTTGCGGACTGACCCATGCTCTAAATTCACTGGGTCAATATGATTAAGCAATTCTCCATATTGAATTTTTAAAAAATATTTTAAAAGTATGACTGTTTTTGGTTTTGGCGATACCCATGATGTTTATATTTATTATTTATCTAGGTATTTATTTTTTAACCCCTTCAACCTCAGCCTGTTTTCACCTTCCTGACTGATGTGTCACTTTATGTGGTAATAACTTTGGAACGCTTTTACTTATCCAAGCCATTCTGAGATTGTTTTCTCATCACATATTGTGCTTCACGACAGTAGTAAATTTGTGGCAAAATATTTCATTTTTATTTATAAAAAAAATTGCAAATATCCAAATTTCAATTTCTCTACTTTCAAAATACATAGTAATACCTACAAAAATAGTTATTATTTTACAATCCCTATATGTCTACTTTATGTTGGCATCATTTTATAAATGTCATTTTACTTTTTTAGGACGTTAGAAGGCTTAGAAGTTTAGAAGCCATTTTTCAAATTTTCAACAAAATTTCCAAAACCATTTTTTTAAGCACCAATTCAGATATAAAGTGATTTTGAGTGGCTTACGTAATGGAAACCACCCATAAATGACCCCATTTTAGAAACTACACCCCTCAAATTATAAAAAACTGCTGTTACAAACTTTGTTAACCCTTGAGGTGTTCCACAAAAATTAATGGAAAATGGAAGTGAAATTTCAAAATTTCACTTTTTTGGTAGATTATTAATGTTAATAATTTTTTTCTTGCAAAACAGCAAGGGTTAACAGCAAACTAAACCTCAATATACATTGCTCTGATTCTGCAGTTTACAGAAATACCCCATATGTGGTGGTAAACGTCTCTATGGGTTTGTGGCAGTGGTCAGAAGGAAAGGAGCGCCATATGGATTTTGGAGGCAGATTTTGCTAGAATGGTTTTTAGGCACCGTTTTGTAATTGAGAGACCCTGACGTACCCCTACAGTGGAAATCCTCAAAAAGTGACCCCATTTTGGAAACTACACCCTTCAAAGAATATATTAAGGGGGTACTGCCCACTTTGACCCCCTAAGCGTTTTACGAAATTTGGAAACACTTGGCTGTGAAAATGAAAGGTTTCATTTCTTACAATAAAATGTAGCTTTAGCCCCAAGTTTTTCATTTTCACAAGGGGTAACAGGAGAAAAGCACCCCATAATTTGTTCCCCATTTTCTCCTGAATACGGCAACACCCCAGATGGTGGTAAACTGCTGTGGGGGCACATGGCAGGACTCAGAACAGAAGGAGCGCCATATGGATTTTGCAGCACAGATTTTGATGGATTGGTTGCGGAAGCCATTGATTTTTATTTTTTTGAGTTATTGTCTTATGTGGGGGCTCATTTTTTGTGGGATGAGATGATGGTTTGATTGGTACCATTTTGGGTTAAATACGCCTTTTTGATCACCTGCTATTACACTTTTTGTGAGGCAAGAGGGAAAAAAATGTCTGTTTTGGCATAGTTTTTAAAAAAATTTTTTTACAGCATTCACCTGGGGGGCAATCTCATGTAATATTTTTATAGAGCAGGTTGTTACGGATGCGGTGATACCCAATATTTCTAACATTTTTATTTTTGGAAAGTTTTACACATTAGAGGCATTTTTGAACAGAATAAAATCTTTTTTTGTGTTGCCATTTTCTGAGAGCCATATTTTTTTTATTTTTTGGGCGATTGTCTCAGGTAGGGTCTAAATTTCTATAGGACGAGATGACGGTTTGATTGGTACCATTTTGGGGTAAATACACCTTTTTGATCGCCTACTATTACACTTTTTGTGAGGCAAGGTGAACAAAATGGCTGTTATGGCATAGTTTTTTTTAAAAAAATTTACAGCATTCACCTGGGGGGCCATCTCATGTAATATTTTTATAGAGCAGGTTGTTACGGACGCGGCGATTCCCAATATGTCTACCATTTTTATTTTTGGAAAGTTCTACACATTAGATGCATTTTTGAACAAAATAAAATATTTTTTTGTGTTGCCATTTTCTGAGAGCCATATTTTTTTTATTTTTCTGGCAATTGTCTTAGGTAGGGTCTCATTTTTTGCGGGACAAGATGACGGTTTGATTATTACCATTTTAGGGTACATACGCTTTTTTGATCGCCTGCTATTACACCTCTGTTTTGGCACTGTTTTTTTTGTTTTTTTTACTGCGTTCACCTGACGGGGTGGATCATGTGATATTTTTATAGAGCCGGTCGATACGGACGCGGCGATACCTAATATGTCTTTTTTTTTTTTTCACTTTTTTTTACAATTTTTTTTATATTATTTTGTGAAAAGGATGCTTTTTTGGAACTTTAATAAACTTTTTTTTGTAAAACTTTATTTTTTTCACTTTCTTTTTTTTACACTTTTTTAACTTTTGGGGTCTGATGCCCTTCACAATGCATTACAAAACAAGCGCAGGGACCCAATGGACACCCCTTCCCACCGTCCGCATCGCATGTGCCGTGGTCAGCGCTGACCGCGGCACATGAAGGGTTAATACGCCCGCATCGGTGTTTTCACCGATGCAGGTGTACACAGCAGGGGTCCGGCTACTGGGAACAGCCGGCACCCCGCAGCTGATCGGGCGGGCGCAGCTCCTGCATCCGCTCGATCAGCGCGCCGTAGCAGTACATGTAGGGGACTGTAGGTACATGCACGGGAAGGGGTTAATTATACGGAAAGGGGGGTGATTTAAACTTATTTATATATTTGTTTTTATTTTTTTCTATATTTTTAAATTTTTTTTAATTTTTTTTTGTGATTTCAAGCATCATATATGAACTTATGCATTTTTTATTTTATTTTTAATTTTAAACTATGAGGGACTTTTAATATGCAATTTAATCCCAGGTTTGCTCATTTCTTATCCTGGCCTGCCATCTAGTCGCCAGAATAAGAATTGCAGCATGAATGCTGTAAACCTCATCAGCGAGGTTTACAGCATTCAAACCCACCGCAGGTGCCCCGATTGGCCACACGGGGCATCCGTGGGACACCTGGAAGCACGCTTTTGGGTTTTAGCGCAATTAGATGCCGTGATCTCACTTGGTCATGGCATCTAATGCCTTTAATAAAAGCGATCGGCATTAGACTTGCCGGCCATGAGGCCCGCTGCACGTGGGAGCAGGCGTCATGTTCCTACATCGCTCCAGCGCCATACACGTTATGGTGCTGGTAGCAAATGGGTTAACATGTTTACCCTGTGGATCAATAGGCATCTGTGTTGTTTCTTTTACTGTGTGGTTTATAGCTTCAGTTGGACCTGTGGATAGCTGGTGTTTGGATCTTAGCGGAGTTCCTTGTGCTCCCAAAGCTTCTTGGAAATTAAGTGTTACCTTTCCCTTTTGTTTCTTATTTTTGCTTTATCTGTTTGTTGCCTTTCCTAGTCGTTTTGTATCAGGCCTCAGTGAGACTCCTGTTCATCCTTCCTTTGGAGGAACGGGCTGTCTCTTTCCTGTCATTAGTACCAGGGTCCTTTAGGGTGAGATAGGACTTTAGGTATTCCTGTGTATGAACTCACCTACCTTTGGGGTCTGTTTATACTGGTAGTCAGTCAGGGCTTTGGTTAGGGTTTTCTCTAGGAGGTGTCAATTTTCCTTCCCTGGTTTTTAGGCTTTATTTCCTTTTTCCTTTCCCTCCTATATTCAGTGTGGGGTTTCCCTCTCACACCAGAGCATGACGTTATAAACCGCCATAACCAGGGGCGTACATAGAAATTATTGGGCCCCATAGCAAGAATAGAATGGGGCCCCCTAACTCCACCCACTACCCTGGTCCATCCAACATTCTGCCCTGGCTCCTCCCCTGCCACACCCCCATTTGCCAATAAAGAAATGTATACATGACCTACTGAAATTTTTATGTTTTTTTAAATTAAGGAGATGTTATACTGTATGAGGGTCATAAGGAGACATTATACTGTATGGGGGCCACAAGAAGTCATTATACTGTATGAGGGTGGCCACAAGGAGATGTTATACTGTATGGGGGCAACAAGGAGACATTATACTGTATGGGGGCAGCCACAAGGAGACGTTATACTGTATGGGGGCAGCCCGGCAGCTACAAGGAGACATTACTGTATGGGGGAACAATAAGGTGACATACATGGGGTCACCATCATAGAGACAGACATTTTACCTTTACTGGGGGCACCGGACTGGAGTGCTGGGGCCAGGAGTGGCTGATGAGGCAGGTGGCGACTCTCTGGCATGTGGATAACTTCCTAATACAGTACAGACGAAAAGTTTGGACACACCTTCTCATTCAAAGAGTTTTCTGTATTTTTATGACTATGAAAATTGTAGATTCACACTGAAGACATCAAAACTATGAATTAACACCTGTGGAATTATATACTTAACAAAAAAGTGTGAAACAACTGAAAATATGTCTTATATTCTAGGTTCTTCAAAGTAGCCACCTTTTGCTTTGATTACTGCTTTGCACACTCTTGTTTGATACATTCATTCACTAAGTAATCTGGATCGGGTTTTATATACAGTACAGACCAAAAGTTTGGACACACCTTCTCATTCAAAGAGTTTTCTGTATTTTCATGACTATGAAAATTGTAGATTCACACTGAAGGCATAAAAACTATGAATTAACACATATGGAATTATATACTTAACAAAAAAGTGTGAAACAACTGAAAATATTTCTTATATTCTAGGTTCTTCAAAGTAGCCACATTTTGCTTTGATTACTGCTTTGCACACTCTTGGCATTCTTTTGATGAGCTTCAAGAGGTAGTCCCCTGAAATGGTTTTCACTTCACTTCACAGGTGTGCCCTGTCAGGTTTAATAAGTGGGATTTCTTGCCTTATAAATGGGGTTGGGACCATGAGTAGTGTTGGGCAGAAGTCAGGTGGATACACAGCTGACAGTCCTACTGAATAGACTGTTAGAATTTGTATTATAGCAAGAAAAAAGCAGAAACATGCAACGGACAAAATAATAACTCGGACAGCCCCTTTAAGCATTAGATCACTCTAATATGATTTTCCACTCCCTTACCTCTAGCAATTTTAGCAATGACAGGAGGGGTTGGGACAGCTTGATCCCCTTCTTTCCGATTGGGTCCTGTCTGAGAGGCTCGTATTGTGGGTTGGAGCGTTTCTCCATTTAAAGAAAGGCGGGAGGCGCCCGCGCTACGGCCATAATAGTGCCGGAGGCTCTGCTGCTGCACGCACGCCATCAAAGGCATGCAGCGTGTTCTAAACAGTTGTAAATTAAATTAGGTATTTCAGTGCTCCTGATGAAAGACCTACTCTTTGGTGTAGAAACGCGTCGAGCAGGAAGGTTACCATACAATTAAATTTAATTGAGCCACATCTTCTCTTTTTATCAAGAGGAGGACCTCAGGGAGTGGTAAATTCTGTGATTGTATAGTGAATGGGTAACGCACTCCCTACCCTCAGAATATATGGGGGAAAAGAAGCACAGTTGACTAGTAAAACAAATGGGACAGATAGGATCCTAAGAGTGATACATTATAAATCTTTGTGGCAATAGAGAACAGTAGAGGCAGTTTATAAAGTGAACTTCGGTGCTCCAGTCCTCTCTTGTCAGCCTGATTTATGAATAAGTGTTTTAACATACTCTTTATATTCTTTTTATTTTTACACCACTCACTCCAATTTTGAAAAGTGGGTACTGAAGTATTAAGGTGTTTCACTCCAGATTTATCATTGAGGCTTTTTAAAAGTTGCAAAAAAAATTAAATATCTGAGTAATGGTAAAAGGTAAAGCTAGTGAAATCCTAATCAAAGGCAAATTCATGGATCAGTATAAACACAGACTTATATAACACATGAAGAAAAACAAAATCATAACACTTTGGTGCAAATATTGAATAATAAATACATAAACAAAAAATATGAAACATAAAAAAATAAACTGCATCCCTATACATTAATAAAGACATAATGATTGTACCTTAGCAGAACTAAGCTATTATTTGCTCATGTGTAAAGGAGACTAAAATGGACTATATGTGAATTCTAGATGAAGTCACAAGAGGGCACTAAATCTCCTAAAATAGAAAAAAGAAACAATGAAAGCTATATTTTATAAAAGGAAAAAACTATGAAGAGTAATAAATTCACATTCTTTCATAACAGTCCATACAAATCAATGATAAATTATTGATCTTATGATTGGATTACATACTATAGTCATTACAATATATGATGTTTTAATTGTGATGTATTACATGATGGTTTCCGTTACTTCTTTCAAGCCTTGAGGGCTAATGGTGCGTAGCTTTTATAGATTCAGAAGACCCCTCCTAAAACCTGTGGAATGTATCCAAATGAACACGATCAATTGGAATAATTTTTATAGGATCCTTATCACCTTCATGTGTAAACGCATAGTGCCTACTCACACCATAAATATTTTTCCTTTATATTATGGCGATGTTGGCTCAATCTATCACAAAGTTCTTGTGTTGTCCAACATACATACTGTAACCCACGTTTGCACTCAGATGCAGTAAATATCAAAGTCTGTTTTACAGTTCAGAGTTTAGAGTGACAACCTAGACATCGAAGGGACCCACATCAATAGCTCCCAGGTTTGATGTTTCTTACTGGATTTATTTATACTGTATCTCCTCCGGTAAGATAGAAACAAGGCACCAAGGCACCAAAAATCTTCACTTCTTTTTTTTTAAAAGGGATCGTCAGTACAAACGTTGCAGGGGGTGGACATAGCGTAGTCCTTCACACACAAGCGGCGACGGCCGTTTTGCGCGTAACTGGGCTTCTTCAGGCCACGTCAGGACGCACTTACGCTACGCCCTATAAACAACCGAGCCGCCCTCTGTGCATGCGTATACACAAAAGGGGCTAAATTAAAATACAAGAGAGTGTACATAAAATACAATCATGCCATAATCTTATAAAAAGACGCTCAAGTCATTCTTATTGTTAAGTCCCAATGGACCCATTGCCTCTGTCTTAATAATCCATTTTGCTTCTCTCCTTAGTAAAGTGCAGTGCCTGTCTCCCGCTTGTGGTTGGTTTGGGACTAATTCTAGACCCGAAAAGCTGAGAGCTTTCGGGTTACTGCCATGTACTAACCTAACGTGCTCAATAAGAAGAGGACAACCCTTACCCGTGGTAATAGAATTAAGATGTTCTCTGAACCTCTTGTTTAGGCTCCTTATAGTCTTCCCTATATAGAATCTCCGGCATTTGCAGTCAATCATGTACACCACATATCTACTTTTACAAGTGATCAGTCTCCTAACCTTATGGTCAACACCTCCCACCTTCAAATAGGTCTTTTGACTATTATACACACAGTACGTACAATTACCGCATCTGCGGTTACCTATAGGTACAAACTCCCTAAGCCAGGTGTGTTTATCTTCTTCTACATACAGTATTTACTCCATACCAGCTTATCCCTGAGTGTACATGTTCTCCTGAAGGTAACTAGGGGTTGAGCAATGATGAGTCCCTTCAAACCATCGTCTCTCAACAAGATCTCCCAATTATCCTTTATGATTTTTCTAATGTTATTGGCCATGGGACTGTATTTAAAAGAAAAAGGACAGCATATGGATTTTTCTTCCCTTTTACTTTTGCTCCTATCACCCCGAAGTAAACTACTTCTTGGTAAATTCGAAGCCCTTCTCATAGCTTCTTCAAACATCACTTTAGGGTAACCCCTTGCCAATAATCTCTCTCTTAAATCTCTCACTTGTCTATCATAGCCCTCTTTTATGGTGTTAATCCTTCTTAATCTGACAAACTGCCCAAAGAGTACTGCTTTTTTAACATTATATGGATGGTAGCTGGAGTGGTGTAATAACGAGTTGGTTGCCATTGGCTTACGGTAATTCTTGAAGAGGTGTGTGGAATCCTTTAAATAGCTATATAACCTTAGGACATATTTCTGAAGATAAGTATCCAAATAGTGAAATAATGGCAGAATTTGTGGGTGCAACTATAGATCTCCCTGGGTGATTTTCTGCATCCTTATGTATACTTGGTAGGTGAAAGAAGTAGGGAACTACAGTGAAAAGGTTATAGAGATATTTGTTTTCTTCCTAATTTAGTATACAGTTTTCATATGCATTGTAATGAGGACCCAAGCTTCCTCAAAACCTCTAGCAAAGGGTCCACTTCAACTAATTCATAATACTTATTATTATGCAGAATATTAAACACTTCATTTTGATAATCTGTATAGTCTTGAATAACAATGGTTCCACCCTTATCCATGGGGCTAAATACCACATCTCGAATAAATACCACCACGAAGACTCTCCAGAGCACATTGCTCGAGTACAGTCAGATTCTCATTATTCTTAATTCAATCTGTTAGGATACTAAAATCCATTTCACCAAATGTCTGTGAGCAGTGACCCTGACTCTCAATAGGATAGAACTTTGATGGTATATTTTAGTGTCTTACATGGCTTGCTAGATCCTTAGGGTCTTCTAAAATGTTGATATCCTACCTAGCATTACATAGTAACATAGTTTATAAGGCCGAAAAAAGACATCTGTCCATCCAGTTCGGCCTGTTTTCCTACAAGTTGATCCAGAGGAAGGCAAAAAACCCCTGTGAGGTAGAAGCCAATTTTCCCCACTTTAGGGGAAAAAAATCCTTCCCGACCCCAATCAGGCAATCAGAATTAAAAACTATTTTTATTTTATTTATTGCTCTATTTTTCTTTTTTATATTTTACGTCCAGCACTTGGGCCATTAGTTTACATATGTACAGAGACTGCTTAATTATATAGACATTTAATACCTGGACAATTTGGGACTGTCATTTTATATATCCCATTCTATATATTCATCTATCTAATAAAATTATTTCAATTTATTACTATTTATACCAGTAGAGCATTATTACTTTATAGATCTAGATGCTTTATGTATTTTGATGTCACATCTCCATGCTACCTGGCGTGAGTGTGCCTACCACCCCAGTATTTTTCATTTCATTCTTTCCCATATGGCAACAGGTGTGCCAAGGTTAGTGCACCTTATTCCATTACTACAAGGAGGGTGAGCCACTGTGAGTATTTTATATTCATTGTTCAAGGATTGTTTTAGCATATGTTTGTGTTGGTCAGACTGAACAGACTGTCAGAATGCGTTTTGGACTTAGAATTAACAATTTCTAGATCTACCTTTAGACGTAGAGGGCTGATTAAATGGAGTGGTGGGATTAGACTGGTTTCACACAAATAGAGTGTCACGCTCCCTATCCGAACTTCCAGCACTGCCGGGGTAGCATAGCATAATATTGATTTATGATGCTATGTAATCCTTAGAGTTCTGGAATGTATTGGATAACACTGACATAATGCTGTCAGTGATATTCAATACATTCCAGACCTCTAAGGTTACATAGCATCATAAATCAATATAATATCCTCACTCGCCCCACGATTATCATATTGACGCGATACCCGATACTACTGCACCACAAGGTTTTGTTTGTTTGCTGTCACTACCTAAGACACACTTTATATCATAGTACAGTGCCTTGCGAAAGTATTCGGCCCCCTGGAATTTTTTAACCTTTTGCCACATTTCAGGCTTCAAACAAAAAAATAACATTTTACATTTTTGGTGAAGAATCAACAACAAGTGGGTCACAATTGTGAAGTGGAACAAAATTTATTGGATCATTTAAACTTTTTTTGTAATAATAAAACTGAAAAGTGGGGCGTGCAAAATTATTCGGCCCCCGTGCATTAATACTTTGTTGTGCCACCTTTTGCTGTGATTACAGCTGCAAGTCGCTTGGGGTATGTCTATCAGTTTTGCACATCTAGAGACTGAAATTCGTGCCCATTCTTCCTTGCAAAACAGTTTGAGCTCTTTGAGGTTGGATGGAGAGCGTTTGTAAACAGCAGTTTTCAGCTCTTTCCACATATTCTCAATTGGATTCAGGTCTGGGCTTTGACTTGGCCATTCTAAGATCTGGATACGTTTATTTTTGAACCATTCCATTGTAGATTCTGCTTTATGTTTGGGATCATTGTCTTGTTGGAAGATAAATCTCCGTCCTAGTCTCAGGTCTTTTGCAGACTCCAACAGGTTTTCATCCAGAATGGTCCTGTATTTGGCTCCATCCACCTTCCCATCAATTTTAACCATCTTCCCTGTCCCTGCTGATGAAAAGCAGGCCCAAACCATGATGCTGCCACCACCATGTTTGACAGTGGGGATGGTGTGTTCAGGGTGATGAGCTGTGTTGCTTTTACGCCAAACATATCGTTTTGCATTGTTTCCAAAAATTTCGATTTTGGTTTCATCTGACCAGAGCACATTCTTCCACATGTTTGGTGTGTCTCCCAGGTGGCTTGTGGCAAACTGTAAAGAAGACTTTTTATGGATATCTTTGAGAAATGGCTTTCTTCTTGCCACTCTTCCATAAAGGCCAGATTTGTGAAGTGTTCGACTGATTGTTGTCCTATTGACAGACTCTCCCACCTCAGCTGTAGATCTCTGTAGTTCATCCAGAGGGATCATGGGCCTCTTGGCTGCATCTCTGATCAGTCTTCTCTTTGTTTGAGATGAAAGTTTAGAGGGACGGCTGGGTCTTGGTAGATTTGCAGTGGTCTGATACTCCTTCCATTTCAATATGATCGCTTGCACAGTGCTCCTTGGGATGTTTAAAGCTTGGGAAATCTTTTGGTATCCAAATACGGCTTTAAACTTCTCCACAACAGTATCACGGACCTGCCTGGTGTGTTCCTTGGTCTTCATGATGCTCTGTGTGCTTCAAACAGAACCTTGAGACTATCACAGAGCAGGTGCATTTATACGGAGACTTGATTGCACACAGGTGGATTCTATTTATCTTCATCAGTCATTTAGGACAACATTGGATCATTCAGAGATCCTCAATGAACTTCTGGAGTGAGTTTTCTGAACTAAAAGTAAATGGACCGAATAATTTTGCACGCCCAACTTTTCAGTATTATTATTATTACAAAAAAAGTTTAAATGATCCAATAAATTTCGTTCCACTTCACAATTGTGACCCACATGTTGTTGATTCTTCATCAAAAATGTAAAATGTTATATCTTTTTGTTTGAAGCCTGAAATGTGGCAAAAGGTTGAAAAGTTCCAGGGGGCCGAATACTTTCGCAAGGCACTGTACATTAAGAAGAATCATGACAAGGGTTTCATTCTGAAGTCTTCCTCACCACCAGGCCGGATTGTTTTTTGTAAAAAAAGTTAGTTCTCTGGCCATGGATTGATTATCAAGGTCTGAATAAGGTCACTATTAAGAATAAATATTGCCTGTCCCTAATCTCCAAACTGTGTGGAGCCTGAGTGTTCACGAAGCTGGACCACCCTGTAGCATACATCTTAGGATACATGCACATGACCGTATGTGTTTTGCGGTTTGCAAATTGCGGATCCGCAAAAAAAAATGGATGTCGTCCGTATAGCATCCGTTTTTTTGTGGATCTATTGTAACAATGCCTATCCTTGTCCGCAAAACGGACAAGAAAAGGACATGTTCTAGTTTTTTGGCGGAGCTACGGAATGGACATACTGATGCGGATAGCACACAGTGTGCTGTCTGCATTTTTTGCTTACCCATTGAAATGAATGGGTTCGCATCCTATCCGCAAAAAAAAAGGAACGGACACGGAAACAAAATACGTTCGTGTGCATGAGGCCTTAAACATATGTTTCTCTGGCCCGACAAAAATGTGGTTTTATCAGGATACATAAGATGGCCAGCTTAAAGAGATACCTCTTGTAGGCTCCCCTTGCCAACCTCTGAGTAACTAAAGAGCTGTGCCTCTTTGTGAGAAAATCTACAGGGACTTAAAGGGAACCTGTCACCTCCGAAACATCCCCTGAACTAGAGTAAGCGGTGTATAGTGTAAGTGATGCTGAATCCGAATATGTAAGTTTTATCTTCATACTCACTTCCATTCCGATGCTGTGCTGTGACAAACCAGCAGTAAAATGCACTCAGTGGACTCCAGTGCTCACTCACATAATGGAGAGGACTCAAAGAAGAGTCCTCTGAGTGCATTTTACTGCTGGTTTGTGGGACCACAGCGTCAGAATGGAAGTGAGTATGAAGATAAAACTAACATAATCGGATTCAGCATCATTTACACTATACAACGCTTACTCTAGTTCAGGGGGTGTTTTGGAGATGACAGGTTCCCTTTAAAGCTGACATATGCTGAGGTGATAAGGTTGATAAAAGGGGGGGGGGTGACTGGTTAATGAAGAGATTGCATGGAAGGTATTTAGGCCCTGTCCCTATAGCTAAATTTCAGAGGCAAAGGAATTATGATTCTAGACATGCAGTTGTCAATCCCATTTGCTGCTGTTGGTCTATTGTCGCTGATGAGACAGGCAGAAACTGGGAAGCAAGAAAATGGGCTTTTTAGCTCATTGTCTCTTTAGAGACACAGATACATACTGCTGAAGTGAAGGGAATTGAAAATGTTGAGTAAGGATTTTTTAGTTGATATGGCAGTTGGTGTTTTTGTCACAGGATGCAAATCATTGTCAACCTCTGGGCTGTGAGAAACTAAGTTTTGGAAGTGCCTGCATGTAAGCTGTAAAAAGTAATTCTGTGAGCCTAACATTTCAGATCCCGGGAAGTCAAATGACTTCATAGTTCTTTTAATAAATTTCGGTTTAGATACCACAATTACATAGTAACATAGTTCATAAGACATCTGTCCATCCAGTTCAGCCTGTTATCCTGCAAGTTGATCCAGAGGAAGGCAAAAAAAACCCTGTGAGGCAGAAGCCAATTTTCCTAACTTTAGGGGGCAAAAATTCCTCCTCGACTCCAATCAGGCAATCAGAGAATTACTCTCTGAATCAACAACCCATCTCTAGTACCCATAGCCTGTAATATTATTAACCTCCAGAAATACTTTCAGACCCCTCTTGAACTCTTTTAGTAAACTCACCATCACCACCTCCTCAGGCAGAGAGTTCCATAGTCTCAATGCCCTTACAGTAAAGAATCCTTCTCTATGTTTGTGTACAAACCGTTTTTCCTCCAGACGCAGAGGATGTCACCTTGTCACAGTCACAGTCCTGGGGATAAATAGGTGATGGGAGAAATCTCTGTACTGACCCCTGATATATTTACACATAGTTATTAGATCTCCCCTCAGTCGTCTTTTTTCTGAAGTGAATAACCCTAATTTTGATAATCTTTCTGGGTACTGTAGTCCACCCATTCCAGTTATTACTTTAGTTGCCCTCCTCTGAACCCTCTCCAGCTCTGCTCTGTCTACCTTGTTCACAGGAGCCCAGAACTGTACACAGTACTCCATGTGTGGTCTGACTAGTGGCAGGACTATGTTCTCATCACGGGCATCTATACCTCTTTTGATGCAACCCATTATCTTATTGGCCTTGGCAGCAGCTGTTTGACACTGGTTTCTGCAGATTAGTTTGCTGTTCACTAAAATTCCTAGGTCCTTTTCCATGTCCGTGTTACCCAGTGTTTTACCATTTAGTATGTACTGGTGACTTGCATTATTCCTTCCTATGTGCATAACCTTACATTTGTCAGTGTTAAACCTCATCTGCCACTTCTCTGCCCAAGCCTCCAATCTATAAACAGAGTTTAGTCGGCACTCCGAAGTTGCGCAGCGGTGCACGTGGTAGGCAGACGCCGGAGTTGTATAAAGGAAAATAAAATAAGCTTGGACCAAGACAGCGAGTGCCGGGATTTTCCTTTATACAAGCCTCCAATCTATCCAGATGCATCTGTAGCAGTGTACTGTCCTCTTCTGTGTTAATTATTTTACACAGTTTAGTGTCATCTGCAAAAATTGATATTTTACTGTGCAAGCCTTCTACAAGTTCATTAATAAATATATTGAAGAGAATAGGGCCCAATACTGACCCATGTGGTACCCCACTAGTGACAATGACCCAATCTGAGTGTGTATCGTTAATAACCACCCTCTGTTTTCTATCACTGAGCCAGTTACTTACCCACATACAGACATTTTCTCCCAGGCCAAGCATTCTCATTTTATATACTAACCTTTTATGTGGTACAGTGTCAAATGCTTTGGAGAAGTCCAGATATACGACATCCATTGATTCACAGCAGTCAAGTCTAGAACTTACCTCCTCATAGAAACTGATAAAATTAGTTTGACATGACCGATCCCTCATGAAGCCATGCTGATATGGAGTTATTTGCTTATTTTCATTGAGGTACTCAAAGATAGCATCTATTAGAAAACCTGTAAACAGTTTACCCATGACAGATGTTAAACTTACCAGCCTATAGTTTCTGGGCTTTGTTTGTGGACCCTTTTTTAATATTGGCACCACATTTGCTATGCACCAATCCTGTGGAACACTCCCTGTCAGTATAAAGTCCTTAAATATCAGAAATAAGGGTCTGGCTATGACATTACTTAATTCTCTTAGGATACGGGGGTGTATGCCATCTGGTTCTGGCATTTTGTCTATTTTAATCTTTTTAAGACGCCGATGTACTTCTTCCTGGGTCAGACAGGGCACTTTTAATGGGGAATTTACTTTTATATTCAGCATTTCATCTGACAGTTTATTTTACTCAGTGAATGCAGAGGAGAAAAAAGATATTTAATAGCTTTGCTTTCTTCTCATCGCTCTCTGCAACTCCCCCCTCATTACTCTGTAAGGGGCCAACACCTTCAGGTTTATACTTTTTACTATTTATATAATTGATGGACATTTTAGGGTTAGTTTTACTCTCTGTGGCAATTAATCTCTTGGCCTCTAGTTTGGCTGCTTTTATTTGTCTTTTACATATTCTATTTTTTTCCTTATAGTTTTTCAATGCTTCCTCGCTACCCTCCTGTTTTAGTGGTTTAACTGCTTTCTTTTTGTTTTTTATTGCATTCTTTACCATTCTATTTATCCACATTGGTTTATTTCTGTTCCTTAAAATGTTATTCCCATGAAGTATTTACCTCTCACAATTAGATTTTAGTATGCTTTAGGATATCCCATTTTGTAACTGGGACTTTGTCCCAGTTAGTTAGACCTATGGCCTCTCTTAGTTGGCTAAATTTTGCTTTTTTGAAGTGTGGTATTTTTGTTCCTCTTTGAAGAAACTCTTTTGAATTACAATTTGAAGGTTTTTATGGTCACTATTTCTCAGGTGTCCCCCAACCTGCACATCTTTTGTTCTGTCAGGTCTTTTGGTTAATACTAAGTCCAGTATGGCTTTCCCTCTAGTCGGGTCATGAACCAGTTGGGGAAAGTAATTGTCTTTGGTCATTGCCAAGAACGTGATGTACAGTATTCAGTTTCCCAGTCCCAGACTTGAAGTCCCCCATAATAACAACCTTATTATGATTTGCCGCCTCGTTTGTTTAGAAGTATATTTTCTGTGGACTCTGGTATATTAGGTGGTTTATAATAAACTCCTATCAGTATTTTATTATTGTTTTTGCCTCCATGTATTTCTACCCATAGTAACTCCACATGTTCATGTCCCTCACTTGTATTTTCCCAGAGTGTGGGCTTTAGACAGGAGTTTACATAAAGGCAGACCCCTCCCCCTCTCCGGCTTGGATGATCCTTTCTAAACAGACTATAACCCTGTACGTTAACCGCCCAATCATAGCTTATTCCCACTATGTCATAGTCCTTCTTCCAGTTCACCAGTTTTATTAGTCGTGCTTCTGGCATTAGTGTACATACAATTAAGAGGTTTATGTATATTTTTTACCCTACACCTTTCCTTCTAAACTGTTCTAGTCCTTCCTTCCATTCCTTCCCCAGTTCCATTACCTCGTCCCAGGTCTCTATCTGCACTATCTTCCCCTCTTATGTAATTTCCCTCCCCCTAGTTCCTAGTTTAAACACTCCTCCAACCTTCTAGCCATATTCTCCCCCAAAACAGCTGCCCCTTCCCCATTGAGGTGCAGCCCAACCCTATGATAGAGCCTGTAGCCAACAGAGAAGTCGGCCCAATTCTCCAGGAACCCAAACCCCTCCTTCCTACACCAGTTCTTGAGCCACTTGTTTACCTCCCTAATCTCCCGCTGCCTTTCTTGTGTGGCTCATGGTACAGGTAGTATTTCGGAAAACACTACCTTAGAGGTCCTTGCCCTAAGCTTATGACCTAAATCCCGAAAATCATTTTTAAGTACACTCCACCTACCTCTAACTTTGTCATTGGTTCCGATATGGACCATGACTGCTGGATATTCTCCAGCCCCTCCCAGTAATATGTCAACCCGATCTGCGATGTGTCGAACTCGAGCGCCAGGAAGACAACACACCATTCGACGGTCCTGGTCTTTGTCAAAGATACGATCCCGGTCTTTGTGTAGATAGAGTAGAGCACAGAGAATACATTATTTGGTTGTGGCAGGTTTTAGAAACGGGTTAAACATATTCAGTCTGTACTGATATTAGAGAAGTGAGAAAATATTGATCGCCACTGCAGAGAGAAGTGAGGATCAGCCCCCACCTTTGGAATCTTTATTTATATGTCTTATTGTCCGCAGTCTGCTGAAATTGTCAAGCACTTGAATTGTATATTGAAGTAAAAATTGTCTAAATTGATTTACAGAAAAGGCAATGATTGGATTAATCATTTACTAGCTATATTGTTAGTTTGCAACATGTCATGCAACATCCAAAGCATAAGATTTTCTCTTTTTGTTAATGAAAGGGAGAAAATGGTTGTAAATTTTCTGAATTGGTTGAACTTGGTGAACTTATGCCTTTTTTCAACCATATTAACTATGTAACTATGAATAATATCATTCCATTCACACTAGATAGTAAAAGAAAAAAAGAAGATTTAGCAAAAAATGTAGTAAAAGAAGATTTTGCATCTCCAATAGTATGATGCTTTTTAAATGGTAAAATGTTGTGTAAACCAATCTAAATTTGGTAAAAGGGTTTAGATTATGGTGAGGAATTTTATAAAGGCTGACCTTTGGGATGCAACTTAGGAGGACTGTAATTGTTAAAATTCCCAGTTGTATATGATTGGTAGTACAAAGGGGTTAAAGAAAACAGGTGTTAAATTGTACACAACAGATTAAAGTAAATTGCTCAAGAATCCTTATTACAGTATGATAAGAACTGATACCGCACTATTTTTCTGTTGTTGCTTAGCAACTGAAGAGATGTCTGCCAATACACTATCTCACAAAAGTGAATTCATCCCTCACATTTTTGTATGTTTGTGATGCCCTCAAAATCACTCAACACAAAGCCATTAATTTCTAAACCTATGGCAAAAAAAAGTAAGTACACTCCTAAGTGAAAATGGCCAAATTGTGCCCAACTAGCAATTTTCCCTCCCCGATGTCATGTGACTCATTATTGTTACAAGGTTTTAGGTGTTAATGGGGACCAGTTGTGTAAAATTTGGAGTTATCGCTCTCACACTCTCTCATACTTGTTACTGGAAATTTAACATGGCACCTCATGGCAAAGAACTCTTAAAAAAAGAATTGTTCAAAAAGTCAGAGATTCTGTATTGTAACACACCTTTGAATGTATGAGAGTTGATCTAACTCAACTTTGGTTTTAAAAGTAGAGATAATTACCTCCCTTATTTAGGGATCAATTTACCGAAAACCCTTGATTCGACCTTCAAATGGAATTATGCCCGTCTCATCCCGAAACTTCATCAGGATCTAATAAATTGGAATTCCCCCACTCTCTCATGGATAGGACGAATACATACTGTAAAAATGGTTACCTTACCTCGGATATTGTACTTATTTCGATCCCTTCCCACTCCGATCACGGGATCAGCTTTGAAATCCCTGAGATTTTTCGCTTCATATGGGCGTATAAGAGACCGCGCATTGCTCGACATATAATGCACTTGCACAAAAGGGTGGGCGGACTTTCGGTCCCTCATCTTTATAAATATTATCTGGCAGCCCGACTGACACAACTGGTAACCTTTCATGCCTTACCTAATCCACCGCAATGGGTCACTTTGGAGTCAGATTTATTATAGCCAATATCCCCTTTGGCATTAATATGGTCCCCTGATATCCCCCTAAGATCAATTAACCCGGCAGCTAAAATTCTTATGCTACAACTTTGGAGGAAAGTCCAGTTTAAGTATAAATTACAAAGCCACGTCTCCCCTATGCTTCCCCTATTTGGCAACCCCCTATTTCCCCCAGGCTTACCACCGACCGCTTTTGTCTGGTGGAAGTATACCAGAATTCATTATGTTGGTGATTTTATACTCCGCACTAAGCTCATGTCCAGAGCATACTTTATTTCTGCTTTTGTACCTCCGTCTTCTGAACTTTTCAGAGTCTCTCAGGTCTTCCACTTTCTAACCTCCCTAATACCGACACAAAGCGTGGTAGATTTCGCTACATTTGAAAGGCTTTGCAAATATAGAGCCCTGGAGAAGGGTACCCTCTCCTCTATTTATGCCACCCTGAATTCACCACCAAATTGGCATTCATGCATGGCTGGGAAGTGGATTTAGGGGAGACCCTCACATCAGAACAATGGTCCGAGAGACAATCAGTAAGGGAAGCTGGCAGGTCACCCTGATGGAAACCTCTCTAAAGATTCTCCATAGGGCTTACTTAGTTCCTTCCAGACTACACCTCATATATCCCAATATCTCTCCCTTATGTTTCAGAGGTTGTCAGGATTCAGGAACCACTCTTCATATATGGTGGACCTGTCCCGTGATACGACGGTTTTGGTCCAATATGAAAAGAGGGCTGTTTGAGGTGTTTGGCAAGGATCTCCCCTTATCAGCTCCAGTATACCTTCTGGGTCTTAAACCACCAACATTCAATAATACCACTTATAAACTACTTCAATATATATTGATATCTGCCAGGATTCACGTAGCGTCTCAGTGGCGAACTCCAGCGCTCTCGATTTTGGCAGTCATACATAGAGTGAATCACATAGCCTTGTACGAAAAATTAAATGCTACAAATGCTAAACACGAGGGAACATTACCATCAGATATGGAACCCCTGGCTAAACTGTTCTAAATTCCCTAATCTGCAATACTTTCTATCCCTCTAATGGGAAGCTCTAGGCACTGGAAGACCTCCCACATACCCCTGTCCCCTTCATTACCTTTCCTTTCCCTTCCTGACCGGGGGGATCCAGAGGGCTACGCCTTCTTACTAGACCCGGACTGTTTGGAACAGTCCGTGACTAAAGAGTCCACACAATTCCATCATCGTTCAATTTTACTGTTTGACATTCTCCTAATGTGTTTACCATTACATTGCAATTGTAAAAGTATTTTGCTTATCTATTTTGTATTGGTATACGCTTTGTATGCATTTCTTGTTTTTTTTTTTTACCTTGCAATCAACCAAATAAATACTATTTGAAAGAATTGTTGCTCTACATAAAGATGGCCTAGGCTATAAGAATATTCCCAACAGCCTGAAACGGAGCTGCAGCACGATGGCCAAGACCATACAGTGGCCTCAGAACAGGCCTCGTCATGGTCAACCAAAGAAGTTTAATGCACGTGCTCAGCATAATATCCAGAAATTGTCTTTTCAAAATTGGCGTATGAATGTTGCCAGCATTGCTGCAGAGAGTGTGTGTGGGGGGGTACTGGTCTGAGCATTTCAGTGCTCAGACCAGTGGGGTAGCTATCAGGGAAGCTGGGGAAGTGACTGGGGGGGAAGGGAGCGCTGCGCATTGAAACAAGAGGAGAGGGGGATTCTCCTGCCTCTCCTTTGCGCTGCTGCACTGTGTTATGTGATTGGTGGAGCACCAGTGAGCGGAAGCTGCTGCTCCACCAATCATTTCAAGTCACACTTCACTCACAAACAGGGCCTGCTCCCAGAAGCACCACGAGGACCCTGGATGTGACCTTCTGCCCGCCTGCCTGCCCAGCCGGCTGCCTCTCTTGCCTGATTGCCTTGCTTGTAGTGCCGCTGTCCTCCTGCTCTGGCCGTAACAGACAGCCAAGAAGCAGGAGCAACCCTCAGCAGCGCTGTATCAGCCCTCTCAGCAGCGCTCCAGCGAATGCTTCCGACTTTAAAACTCAGTGCCTGCCTGAGTAACAATAGTGAGTCTGTCCCCCTGCCCTGTATTGTGCCCCCTGTACTTTTCCCCCAGAAGCTGCACTGTGTGTGCCCCCTATATTGCACTGTGTGCCCCCTATGCAGCACTGTGTGCCCCCTTCCCTGTACTGTGCCCCGTATGCTGTATTGTGCCTCTTGTACTGTGCCCTCTGCCCTGTACTGTGCCCCCTATGCTTTATTGTGCCTCTTGTACTGTGTCCCCAATGCTGCACAGTGTGTGCCCCCTATGCTGCACTCTGTGCCCCTGCTCTGTACTGTGCCCCCTATGCTGCACTGTGTCCCCCCTGCCCTGTACTGTGTTCCCTATGCTATACTGTGCCCCTGCACTGAGGTGTGTCCACTAACCTGTACTGTACTCACTACCCTGTACTGTGCCCCCTGCCCTATACTGCGCCCTATACCCTGCACTATGCCCCATTATAATACCCTGTAGGAGGCACATTACAGGAACATAAGGGGATATGCCTGTACTGTGCCTCCTAACCTCTACTATGCCCTCTTATACCCTATATTGTGCCTACTAACCTGTAATATGTCCTCATACCCTGCATTCTGCCCCCTTACCATAACCTGTACAGTGCCCCTAGTCATACTCTGTACTGTGCCCTTTTATACTCTATACTGTGCCCCCTTATACCCTGGTATCTGGTCACTGTACGGTGGTGTTATGCAGTCATTGTATGGCGGTGTTATCCAGTCACTGTATGTTGGTTTTACCCAGTCACGTTATGACAGTGTTATTTAGTCATTGTATGGCGGTTATCAAGTCACTGTATGACGGTTATTCAGTCACTGTGTGGCAGTGTTATCCAGTCATGATATGGGGCTATAACATTACAGTGTTTTGTTATCCAGTCATGGTATGAGTCATTATCCAATATGGCGGTATTATTTAGTCTTTATATATTGGTGACTATATACTGTAGTCACTAAATGTATTATTATTCCGGGGTAGGACTAATATCTTTACAGCATATACTGTAGATTCCAGTACATGATACTCTGGAGTTACAATAAGGTAAAGCGCTCTGTCAGCCTTTTGTACTATAGCATACAGTACATGGCAGCCTCCCTTCGCTGCCACGCCTCTCCGCTGTGTACTAGTACTTGGCACTTGGCACTGTTATGGCACACTAAAGCAGGCCTTTACATCATGTTTAATGACATCACATATATTGGCATCTGTCACCATAGAGTCCCGTTGTAAAAAAAAAAAATGATTCGTTAACATAATGGACTTTGCAGGATACAAAAGCGTAGTGTGCTATGCTGTGGTATCACTTTTTTTCCTACATATACGTCAAACAGGCAAAAATGTGATGTGAACCCACCCCTACATATGTATACACGCGATGCCAAGACAAAATTTTGCTGTGGGGCCCAGTCAGTTCTAGCTACACCCCTGGCTCAGACCATATGCCGCACACTGCATCAAATTTGTCTGCATGGCTATCGTCCCAGAAGAAAGCCGCTTCTAAAGATGATGCACAAGAAGCGTGGAAACCAGGAGAGGCATACAAAGACAAGTGTGTCTCACCTAAGTCAAGTGTGGTGGTGAGAGTGTCATGGTTTGGGGGCTGCATGAGTGCTGCTGGCTGTGGGGAGCTACATTTCATTGAGGGAACCATGAATGCCATGTACTGTGACATACTGAAGCAGAGCATGATCCCATCCATTCAGAAACTGGGCCGCAGGGCACTATTCCAACATGATAACGACCCCAAACACCATAGCTCCCAAGTGTCCCTCTTTTGGAGGGACAGTCCCTCTTTTTGACCCAAGTCCCTCTGTCCCTCTTTGATCCTTAAATGTCCCTCTTTTTGACCTGGGGAATTAAGGCATAAATGTGCATTAATAAATTTACTAAATTGCTCCTTACTAAAGTGTTTGTATGGTTTCTAACTGTATATTAGACCAGAACTTCATTATTTGGTGCAATTTGTACCTTAAAATATCTATAATCTGATGATTTATGTGTTAATATTTATATGGACATTGAAACACAAGAAAAAAAAATTGCCGCAGGGGCTCCAGTAATTATGTTTTGGGTTGAGAGGTGTATGAAAAAAACTGCCATGATGTGCACCGCACACATTGTCCCTCTTTGCAATTTTCAAAAGTTGGGAGGTATGCAAACACACCTCCAAGATGACCACTGTCTTGCTAAAGAAATTGAGGGTAAAGGTGCTGGTGCTGGACATGTCATCAGACCTAAACCCTATTAAGCATCTATGAGGCATCCTTAAACAGAAGGTGGAAGGGCGCAAGGTCTCTAACATCCACCAGCTCTGTGATGTCCTCATCGAGGAGTGTAAGGAAGAAGATTCTGTGAAGATCTATTGAACTCCATGCCCTACAGAGTTAAGGCAGTGCTGAAAATTAATGGTGGCCACACAAAATATTGACTATTTGGGCCAAGTTGGCCGTTTTCACTAAGGGGTGTACTCACTTTTTTGCCAGTGGTTTAGACGTTAATGGCTGTGTGTTGAATTATTTTCAGGGCACACCAAGCTGTACACTGATTACTTTACATTGTATAGAAGTGTCACATCTTCAGTGTTGTACCATGAAAAGATAAAATATTTACAACAATGTGTGAGGGGTGTACTTACTTTTGCGAGATACTGTATATAGCCATGGACTTTCATCCTGTTGATTTGAATTCAGACCATGCGAGAGGGAGAGCAAGACCAAAAAGGTTTAACCTCAGAAAATAAGATATTGTCAGTGATTGGTCTGCGTAATTGCTTGTTGCAGGGTAAACTCTATCTTCTTTCAGCTATACATGGGGTTAGTTTATGAAAATTTTTTAATTTATTTTATGCACTTTTATAGAGCTGACATATTCCACAGCGCTTTACAGACATTAGCATCTAGGTGTCCCCAACGGGGCTTACAATCTAAGTTCCCTATCAGTATGTCTTTGGAGTGTGGAAGGAAACCAGAGCACCCAGAGGAAACCCGCACAAACATGGGGTGAACATACAAACGCCATACGGATTTTGTCCTTGGTCGGATTCGAACCTAGCCATCGTGCTGCCTCAATTTATGATTTATAAATTGGGACACCCAGTGATTAAGGAATCACCAAAATGGGTATAATCAGATATACGTCCCAAAGTTAGTCAAGGCAAATCGCAGAAATAAGGGGGTGCTAAAAGTAAAACAAAAAAGCTTTATTACTAATATACTTATTAAAGAAATAAATGAAACAACACGCCCATTAACATACAAAAAACGTAATGTATGTCAAACCCTATGCCTGATAGATATCTAAGGAGAGGGGAGGATTCCCTTCACTATTCCCAGAGGATTGACCAGGCAAAGAGTTACAAAAATCCCTTATCTGGGTCAGTTACATCCCTATTATATGGATGGTAGAATAGAAGTACTCTGAACACTGATCCAGATTTGGGATAAAATGAAAAGGTGAGAGGATACAATGTGATCCTCTCACCTTTGTGGCCAGCACAGTGACGTCTTGTGTACAGGCTCTGTGCACGAATATAAGATTAGCAGGGAGGAAAGCTGACATCACAGGTCATGTGATCCTGAGTGAAATCTGATAAACCAGCAGCTTTAGAAGCAGAAAGTGTATGGAAAAGCTGTTGTATTTGACTAGTTAGAAACATACAAGGGACAAAAAATAACTCGGACAACCCCTTTAAGTTATTTACATGGGACTGTATGTTGTAGAAGACTGTAAGGGAGAGAGTTAATTTACATGGGACTGGAAGGAGAGGACTAGTGTTATTTACATGGGACTGTATGTTATAGAAGACTGTAAAGAAGAGAGGTTATTTACATGGGACTGTATCATATAGAAGACTGATGGAGAGGACTGGTGTTATTTACATGGGACTGCATGCTATAGAAGACTGGAGGGAGAAGAGTGATTTTTATTTAAATGGGACTGAATGGTATAGAAGACTTTATGGGGATGTTAGAATTTATGGGGACACTACAGAGAAGATTAGAACTCCAGGGGGTACGGCAGGAGGCATAATTACAGGGGGCATTGTAAATAATGTGGGCAGTGGTGGTGGCATTACTACTGAGGGCTCCATAGCAGTGCCTTATAGATTGGCCTTATTTCTATTAGGGGTGCCTTAATACTACTGAGGGCACTGTAGGGGTACTATGGTGAGGGGAGGGCTTCCACCTAGCAGTGATCCCGGTGACGTCACCGGCACTAATGGACGGGTTTTAGCGCTGCCCTAGCCTTTAAAGCAACCCATCAGTGCCGATGATATCACAGGGAACACTGCTAGGGCTGTAAACAAAACAGCCCTTGCCCTACGCTTTACAGTGCAGGGCAAGGGAGAGCATCACAGCATGTGTAAAAGGGGATATTAAAGGGGTTGGCCACTTTGTTAGCACTTATTAAAACTCTAAAGAAAGCAGGGAGATAATAAACTTCCTCATATATCTTCTGCAGCAGATCTGCCTGGTTCCTTTGCTATTGGAAGCCACACCCCCTCCTGTCCTGCACTCATAGCTCCCTGGCTAGTCCATGCTTGCTTGTGCACTAGTCCATGGCAGGAGTGTGCTGCTCCTGGGTCCTAAAGGCACCCTTCTTGTGTCAGAGAAGAGAAGTTTCCTTCTGCTGTGACTGCAGTCCTGACTATACAGGGCTGAAGGGGCTTAGCAGAGAAACTTGTTAGAAGCAAATTGGCTGTAGGGAATATTCCGGATCAGATGTTGAGGATGTCCAGAATTTGCATGTAATAATGCATTTGTAGAAGTCTTCTGTTTTGCAATCAGATTTATTGTAGTTTTTTGCTCGAATCGTGTTATTTTGAAATATACACTTTTTTCAGGAATTATGTTTTTAAATGGATATTGTTTATGAATTATGTATTTATCACTGTCTTTACATAGTATTTTTTGTATTAATTTATTATCATGTCACTAATGATTATATTTTGTCTCTTCAGGACATTAGTCTTTAGGGCATAATTACACTATCACTCCACCATTGCACTTGCACTTTGTCACTATTTCTGTATTCGGCACTCACTGCACTCGCACTTTATTGTTTTAACATTTCTTTTTTAATGTAATAGGTACACATTTTTATATAATTATGGGTTTAGATGATCATTTATATAATCTTTACCGATATGGTCTAGCGCTTGCTTCACTTTGGAACGCAGAGTCGCTATATTAGCGCCGATGCGCTCCAGTGTGGAACGCTACTTGCCGCGCATGCGGTGTGGTTGGTGCGTTCCATGGTGGAGCGCTGCCCATTGCGCATAACCGGAAGTGGGCTACTGACGTTCCAACTTTTCCATTACTGCTGGCGTATCGTTATGTCTGAAGGAGGCAAGTGTATTTATGCGCCGGACCGGATGTCTGGAGTTAATTACCCAGTCCAGTATAGTTCCTTCTATGTAGCAGTTCTTTAGTAGGTGTTTCCTCATTGGTCATTTCTGATACCTGATTGGTTCCTAGTACTGATAATGATTTTATGCAGCTGTGAATTTTAAATTTAAAGCGGTGGTATGTGATGGCTTGAGTTATTCCCCGGAAGAAGCCATACGTGGCGAAACAGCGTCGGGATTGGGACGCGGCGTGTGACCCTGACCTCCACTAGCAGCTGTTTTTCTATTTTTGGTAACCTTGTTTTCTTATTTTGGTTATGTTTAGTTGTCTTTTTTCTTTTGCTAGTCTGCAATTGGTGTAAACTATTGGCTGCTATTTATTGGTCCATTTGTATTCTGCACACGCAGTAGCATTGTGATTTATATAAACTACATAGCCTGTTAATATTTGCACAGTTTTTTATTCTTTTGATTCTTAAAGCTGCGGTTTTGATGTCGGTGGGTCACACACCCCGTCCCTTCTTTTCCTCCCCCAATAGTCTCGCATTACTGTTTCCTCGCCTCTGTATGTTTATTTATTATTGTCTGTCCTTTTTGGTAATTCAATAAAGTATACTTTTATAACCTACTTTGGGTTTATTTATTAGGAACATATTGGTGTTTCATGTATAGTGTTGTGTATTCCTGTGGCCGGTGATTTCCGGCAATTCACAGATTGATTGGTGTTGATATATTCATAGATGATTGATGGGCTGTCAGCTGGGAGCAGGTCGTATGATGATAGACAGGAGGCTCCTCTGTATGTCAGCAGATGAATTTGTGCAGTCCGTGCACCTAAACAGAAATCTATGACAGCTCAGAGCTGCCATAGATTTCTGGATTCATTTGAGATAGAAAACTGGTGAAAATGAACATAAATTTGTTGGGGTGACTTGTCACGCCCTTTAAAAAAAAAAAAAAAAAAAGCGCAGTTAAAAATTTGCAAACACATAGAGGGAGATTTATTAAGACTACTGTAAAGGAAAACTGGCTTAGTTGCCCATAGCAAGCCAGTTTTCCTTTACACCAGTTTTGATAAATCTGTCCCATAGTTTGCAACTTTTTAACACCACTTTTTAGGAACAAGGGAAATGATAACTCCCCCCCCCCCTCATTCTGTTTTTGGCTTACATCCAATGGCACAACTAGAAATGACTGGGCCCACAGCAAATTTATGAAAAGGGTAACACCCCCCCCCCTCCTTTACTGTTGGGACTGGGGAGTTCTTTCTATTGCTATGTCTGTACAACAGTTATTCACTGATAACTGGGTTATTGATATTATCTAAGGGGCTCTTGTCTCTATGGGAACACAGGTGGGCGGGGAGGTCATTTGACTGCTCCTCTAGACATGCTTGCTGCAGTGCATGCTGGGATTGTTACTTTCACTTTGTAGCTGCTCCTCCCACACAGCCTGTCTGAGGGAGCTCCTCCAGGGAAGTGTGTCATGGTGAACAGGTTAGATAAATGACATACAGCCAGTACATGTCACCTGAGAAATACTTCATAGTGTTAGCTATTGTCTGGGGGAATTTTGGATTTTTGATACTTAGGGTGGCCAACCCCTTTAAAGACAAATTAAAACCAAAAGATCTAGGTTCTTTTGCGAAAGATCTTGCACTGTATTTAGCTTTGACTTGAGAAATCGCGTTACCTGTCCGAATTACCAGGCCCTTGGACGCACAGAAACCACTGTCCGCGTCCCTATTGCCTGGCTAATTCACAGAATAAGCGAATTCCCTATGTCGTTGCTAAATACGGATACAAAGTCCACGCAAGGGCCCTGGCTCGCCAATGTAAAAGGGGATATTAAATATTGGTATTTTGGGGCGTACCAATAATTAATATTCATAAATAGAGATGAGCGAGTAGTGAAATATTCGAAAGTTCGAAATTCGATTCGAATAGACCGCGAAATTCGACTATTCGACCGAATATCGAATCCCATTAAAGTCTATGGGAAAAAAATGCTCGCCACTTGGAAATCTCAATTCGACCACTTGGAGGTCACCAAGTCCACCCTGAAACCTCAGAAAAGGATGCCAACACTGCTGGAATGCAACTGGGACAGCAGGGGAAGCATGTCTGGGTGCATATAACGCGCCCAAGTCGCACTATTATGCCACTATCACAGCCTCTCAACAATACACTCCAAAGACAATGTAACCTCTCTGTAAAGTGAGACCATACAAGGAAACCTTCTTTCCTCTACATTGCCATGGACCCCAAGCCAAACTAGACAAAAAAGAAGATAAAATTCTGCACCCCTTAAAATCACGTTGCCTATGACAACCACAGATGGCATAGGCAAAGGGGAAAGCAAATAGACCCCACCCCTAATTGTCATTGTGTGTGTGTGTGAGATGTGGTCAGACATGTCTTCTTTAAAATGTAAAAACAACTCAAACACATGCAGAAGCCTTAAAATGCCCAAATTGTTGGCGCTTGAGATGTCAGTGACCCGACCTGGCCCAGTGTCATGTCTAGCAGGTAAAGCAGTGGGGATGTTGAGGGATGCGTAGGACCGCAAAAGGCAGGAAGAGGCCGTGGGCTGGCCAGAGGCTCATGGAGAAGGCAGGCTAGAGCCCGCAGGGCAGCATCTCTTCCCTATAACAGGCCCCCACACAAAGCTCTCCCATCGAGGGCTCTTAGGTCCTTGTTGTGAAAATATTTTAATGAGTGCGCAAAGTTAGCTTGAGGTGAGCCCTCGAAAAAATTATATGGAGGCCCAAGAGGTGAGCCCTCGAAAAAATTAAGTGGAGGCCCAAGAGGTGAGCCCTCGAAAAAATTAAGTGGAGGCCAAAGAGGTGAGACCTCTTAAAAATTGTATTAAGGCCCAAGAGGTGAGCCATAATAAAAATTGTTTGTAGGCCCAAGAGGTGAGACCTCTTAAAAATTGTTTGTAGGCCCAAGAGGTGAGACCTCTTAACAATTGTATTAAGGCCCAAGAGGTGAGCCATAACAAAATTGTTTGTAGGCCCAAGAGGTGAGACCTCTTAACAATTGTTTGTAGGCCCAAGAGGTGAGGCATGAGAAAAATTGTTTGTAGGCCCAAGAGGTGAGACCTCTTCAAAATTATGTGGAGGCCAAAGAGGTGAGACCTCTTAAAAATTGTTTGTAGGCCCAAGAGGTGAGGCATGATAAAAATTGTTTGTAGGCCCAAGAGGTGAGACCTCTTAAAAATTATGTGGAGGCCCAAGAGGTGAGACCTCTTAAAAATTATGTGGAGGCCCAAGAGGTGAGATCTCTTAAAAGTTATGTGGAGGCCCAAGAGGTGAGACCTCTTAAAAATTGTTTGTAGGCCCAAGAGGTGAGCCATGAGAAAAATTGTTTGTAGGCCCAAGAGGTGAGACC